>JAQOWM010000007.1:395000-417500 GCA_029041755.1 Resseliella maxima
TTTTTTTTTTTTGCTGTTTTTTGAAGCAATCATATGCTTCTGTTCAACAATGCTTTGGCGTCCATTTTTATTACACAATCTCAATGTTATGTATAATTATTTTTGCTTTTGTTTGTTCTTGCTGTCATCTTCAAAATCGTTTTTGACTAATGTACGCACATTTAAATCAACATACATACAAACCACATGAACAGATCAATACATTTGCCGCATTTCACAAGGATCGAAACCTTGCACACTTGGTATTATCTTCAAAATGGCCATCGAATAGTAAACATCGTCATTATCTGTGTACACTTTTCATATGGCAATTTTTTGTTGTTGTTTCTGTCTGTGCAATTGTTGTTGTTCTTTCTGTCTTTGTAGTTGTTGTTGTTATTGTTTCCTCCTTTATTATTATTTTGTTGTCATTTCATTTCAAATGATGCTGAAATCGATTCAAATATAAGCCCAAAAAAAATAAAACCAATATTATGCAAATGTGTTATTATTTATATTATTCACAATTTTATTTTTCATTGAGTAGCACATTGAATGGTAAATAAAAAAAAAAAAGACGAGATATTTGCCGACATTTTATAATATATTACCATGTTTCTTGGGCTCTTTTGAGCTGTCATTACATTTTGTGCATGTGTCTTGAGAGAGGGAGAGAGAGAGAGAGAGAGAGAGAGAGAGAGAGAGAGAGAGAGAGAGAGAGAGAGAGAGAGAGAGAAGAGAGAGAGAGAGAGAGAGAGAGAGAGAGAGAGAGAGAGAGAGAGAGCAAGAGAGAGAGAGAGTGAGAGGGAGGGAGGGGGAGAGGGGTTAGGCCGAGAAAGCGGAGGAGGAGAGAGAGAGAGACAAAGATTGTGTCAGAGCAAGAACGAATCATAGTGATAAAGAAATTCAATGTTTATGCGCAACGAATTTGAAATGAATGCGCGCAAGTTAAAATTCGCTTGGTTTGTCGTTTACGTCTGCTTTGCCATTTATATGATGTTATTTATTCAATTGTTCTTAATGGCATGGCATCGACAATGTTGACCATAAATTCTTATTCATATCAAATTCGTTTGCATTGGACATGCCCATAATTTTTGTCTCACAAGTGTGTCTAAAACACTATTCCGTATATTGGCAATGGCGACAAAGATTAAAACGGCCGATTTACAAAAACTAACTTTGCCAATAACAAAAACTAAACGTAAATATCACATGATGCACAATTCAATTCAATGCATATACAAATCAAATCAATATGCAAT
Source organism: Resseliella maxima (assembly GCA_029041755.1). Lineage (NCBI taxonomy): Eukaryota > Metazoa > Arthropoda > Insecta > Diptera > Cecidomyiidae > Resseliella > Resseliella maxima. The sequence continues at coordinate 396,245 of JAQOWM010000007.1, forward strand.
GTCCAACAAAAAAAATGTGAACATGAGCATTCAGCATACTTTTGTAAATTTAACTGCACCCAAAATAATGGTGAATATTCGCACTAAATGACAATTGGCTTTTGAACATGCAGATTCAATTCATTGGAAGCGATTTACACAAAGATTATAGAGATCTTGAGAGATTAAATTGCGATATGAACATATTTAAGAGCTACTAGTATGAAATTCATAGGCAAGATTGGAATGAGTGTGAAAAAGAAAATTGTGAAGTGAATGTATGAGCGAGTGAGTGAGTGAGTGAGTGAGTGAGAAAGGATAGGTGATTCACATTGAAGGTGAAAAGAAAGAGAAAAAATTGAGAAAGAAATAAAGATTGAATGGAAAAGCATATGAGGGGAAGAGAGATATCGATCGAGAAATTACCATAGAGATTGGTGTGTGGCGCCCTATCAAATAGCACCTTTCATATCATAATTATACAAAATGAAATAAATTATAGTAAATCAATGCGTGTATTAAAATGCCGTTAAATATCATGTCAATGACTATCATTGCCCACTTGTACAGTTTACCCAAAATCCCAGGAAAATGTTTTTGAAAACGAAAGAAAAAGAAAAAAACATCAAATTCACTACAACAAACGTCGTTGAATCAACGGATAAACATACATAAAACACACATGCCAAATGTAAATGATGTCGAACAAAATTGGCCAAAGCAATAAATTAAAATGCAAATTTGTCTTCATTACATGCGATTTTACAAGAATGTTGATATCCGAAACGCGTTTAAATAATTTTATTTCTAAGAATTAGTATTTATTTCCCGTTGTTGAACCCAACAAAATGATTTGTGCCAAAGCGACAAAAAGATTTTTGTGTAATTTTTCTTTGCCCCACTTCTCTGTCCTCTCTCTCTCTCTCTCTCTCTCTCTCACTCTGTTCGGTTCTTTTGCATTTCAATTCCATTTAAATGGATAGAGAAAGAGAAAGGGTAATTAAGCAGTTGTATTAATGTTGTTGTTTTTATTTCCCCTTCGCCCCCTTTTAAAAACACATTTCGTTGACGTGCAGCATGCACGCAATATGTGTTTGCTGCCGTCTAATTCACCATTTTCGGCATTTAACATATGAAAAATGATTTGCAACGCATATTTTTTTTTTTTTCTTTCTTCATTTTTGATATTGGCATGGGCTTGGCAATCAAATGAAATAAGAATTTTCAAAGAAAAAAACAACAAACAAAATGACTTTAAAGACACGGAATGAATCTGCGCCGTGCGCTTAAGTTGTGAAGCCATATATCTTAAGATAAATCATTACTTCCACAAAATTCAACATTTTTTGAAAGACAAAACACATCCATTTCGTGTCATGTGTTTTTTATGTTAAAAATGTTGGAAATTGTGTTATTGAATTTGAACTTTTGTGTTTTTGCTTTTCAGGAACTAAACGGCCATTAAGATTGACGAATTGAAGCAGAGAATTTAAATTTTTAGAAAAAAACCTCAACTACAACGATAATCATAGATAAAATAAAAGATGCGGCACTCATGTCTCTGTGGGAAATGGACGAATGTTGCATTTCGTTGGCCATCGATCCGATGAGAATAAAATAATAACAATATCAATATCACCATAAATGGTTCAATATTCATTCGTCTTGGTGTTTTTATTTTTCGTTTGAGTTAGTGTGTGTGTGTGTGTGTGTGTGTGTGTGTGTGTGTGTGTGTGTGTGCGTGTGTGTGTGTTTGTGTGTGTGTTTGTTGATAAAAATGCGCCACGCATTACGATTACATCTTATAGATAATATATTGGGAAAAGCTGAGAAATAGAAACGAATGCCCAAGAGACGTTGGAAAATTTATTTTATGTTCAATCTATTCGATCGGATGGCAGTATCAACAAATTCCTTTTACACAAGTGTTTTAATCTTTGTTTACAAGTTTATAAAACGAAATAAAATTCGTTATTAAGTGTGCGGGTTAAAAGAAAAGACCATAAAAAAAGCAGTTGAAGCAATTAGGCAAATGATAATTTCCATAATATTTCATTGTGATAGGATGGTAAAAAAAATAAATATGCCCAGTTGTGATAAACCTGGAAATATCATCATACAACATAATTTTGCTGCCAACGAAAATCTCGAAAGAAATTGTTTTTGTTTTTATCATTGATGAATTGATACACGAATATCGATGCACGAATAACAACTTATGCTATTTATATAATATTTATTACATTTATCAGTTGAGCATCACTAAAACAAATTAAATTGATGCTCATATTACCCGAATTCAAATAAAATGTTTAACATTTCGGTAGTTGATGTTCATCAAATATTAACATTTGCACATAGATAAAACAATAAAGTTTAGAAAAGTTACCGAGATACAGAGAAAACGATGAAATAGATACGGTGTAAGCAACAATAACAACAATTAACATACACATATACACACACAGCCACACGAAAAAACAAATTAAATAAGATATACTCATCAATTTGGCATTTCATTTAGATGTTTCGATTGAAATGAAGATTGTACCGATGCGGATGTTATGATATACAATTTCATCGCACACTGACTGAGGAACATTTATTAACCACATTCACATACCAAATATTATGTTTATGCCAATGGATCGATGGATTGCTATTGTTATGCATTGCGCGGCATCTTGTTTCATATTATTTGTTTATTTATTAATAATTACGAATGATGTGTAATGTTTAAATATTTGTTATCGACAAATATCGCACACACACACACACACACTTTACTACTGGCCCACTGACAGTTGAGTTATTGGAAATGTGCTAAATGAATAAATAAATATGCAACCGAATGAATACAAAAAAAAAATAAAAGAAAAATTTTTTCAAAGCGGTCATGAATCAAAATTGCCGCATTCGGCCGCATTCGGCCGCAATCATTAATAAAAAAAAAAAGTCGATTTTTCGAATATGGAAAATCATTCGAAAAGGTTGCACCAGAACTACTAGGTCAATATTATGAAATTAATATTTCAAATGCACTTGTAGCGGCACATCTCAATGATCTTATTGCTACTGTATATTTCATTCTAGTGTTTTATTAACTTAACATGTTAATCTGTTCTTTTTTTCGCACTTTTTCCATTTTGATTTTGAAGTTCATCTCGTTTTCTTGCTCTTTTTCGCTTTCTATCTCAGTCTTTCTCTCCTTCTCTCTCTCTCTCCCTCTCTGTCACTCCCGTTCTCTCTATCTCTCTCTCTCTCTCTCTCTCTCTCTCTCTCTCTCTCTCTCTCTCTCTCTCTCTCTCTTTCTTGCTCTAGTTTTCTCTTACTCTCACGAGTTACCTCAATTGCTCTTCCTCGATACCTAGCACATTGATCTTTTTCACAATCTTTTTCTCTCTCTATTCTGTTGCGTTCTCCATCTGTCCATTGTCCATATCGTTCGATTGCTTGATCATTTGATAAAAACCTAGTGGGTTGATTTAAAATGTCTATATTTCATAGATTCACCATTGCTGATAGTCTACTGTATTTATTTTTCACATATTAATTCACCGTGTGTATTCGATTCGATTGAGTTCTTTTCATTTGTAAATAAGTGATTAGATGAAACTAACAAAATAGAAAAAAAAGAAGAGAAAAAAAAAAATCGGCAATTCTCTTGATGCTTTTGTTGTTTCGCCTATGCGCATGTCGGAAATAACATGTTTATGTTACTAGCAACAGTAATCAAAAGAGAGAGAAAAAAAAAACAATTTTATTTGATTTTGTGCTTATCACCCGAACTGATCAGTAAATTAAAGACTCTTCTCAAATTTTGATACTCCTACATTGTCAGCTCGAAACAATCGGCTCCATTCTCTTCTTGTGTTTTCATTTTTTTCTTTTTTTTTCGTTTCTGTTGTTTTTCTTCTTCCATAAAAGATAATATTTATTTAGAATCGTAACAAAATTAGCTACTTGCTCTTTTGACCATTCATATTTTGTTTGTTTATTTTTCATTTAGTTTTTTTTTTTTGTTCTTTTCTTTTCTTTACTATTTACGGACCTGTTGTTTGTCGAATGGAAAGTACTTTTATATACCGAAATATTGAATGAACTCATCATTGGGAGTGTGAAACTGTGAATGATTTTCACATGAAAAACCATTTTCTTTCATTTTTTGTGTTTTTTCCACTTTTTTTCCATTTTTTTCCATTTTTTTTTTTTTTTTGTAAATATTTTTCCTGGATGACTAGTATGTAAGCATAATATAATTAAGTAAAATCAAATGACGATGAGAATCACCACCACTGGCAAATAAAATTATGAATTGCATGTCAAATCTGGTTCATTCTTGAATAAGATGATTAGCATTTCGATTCATTAGAAAAATGACAACCAAAAATAGACAGTTTCCACTCTCAACAGTTTATCAACACTGCCATGGAACTCATCTATATCACATCATATCTAAATCTTGTAACAGCTACTATTTTCATGCATTCATATTTTTCTTTTTTATTTTTTTGTTTTACACATCTTTATAATAATGTAAAACGATTCACAGAAATATTTCTTTTCTTATATAATTGACAAATAAACGGCTAGATAAACGGCTTTATTATGAATAATATTTCATTTTGCCGTTGAAAACATACGAAATAATTTATTTACAAAAATATCGTAACCTTTATGAATGGGTTTCTTTTTCCAACCGAAAATCTACCAAACAATCGCATTTGAATTGAACATCGCATCTGAGTTTAACATCGCATTTGAGTTTAAAAAATTTACCAGGAATTCATAGTTAAAATGAAAATCACATCTATGATTGATGCATGATTTGGCCATCACATATTTCAAACAAAGAAAAAAAAAAACTGTTCATAAATAGCAATGACACGAGTTGTTTTCCAGTTAAGCGTTGCAGTTTGTATCATAGTTTCTAAAAATAGTTAAATGAATTCGCAGAGGCTATCGATTCTTTTTATTTTTTTCTTTAGTATTTCAAAGTTCAAAATTCCAATCTTAAGAAAAAGATCTCGAGCGCATCTTGTTTGGCGTAAAATTTATGAAAATGTAATTAATAACACAAATAAAATTGAAAACGACGACTGAACAAAATGTTTTGTGTCCTGTTTTGGTATTGTGATTCGGTCGAGCATATCGTGCAGAAACACGTGTAATCATAATTTTGTTGTTTCTGATACGAAATGGTATTTCCAGTGAAATTCATGATTTATAAGTTGCATCGAAGAGAGAGACATACACAGGATGTACGATTCTCTTTAGCATTGGTTGGAATGGTTTTTATTGGAGACGACATGAATGACGATGATGGTGGTGGTGGCGACGGCGGTGGCGTCGGTGACTTTTACTCATACATATGAGTATATAATGACATCTCATTCAGTATGATCATTTAAACGGCATTGGTCAAGAAGAATGGCATCGAACATCAATCATTATGAAACATTTGAGTGGAATGAACGAAAAAAATAAAATGCAACGAAGCAAATCTTTAAGTTTACTGATAACAAATAATGAAAGTTAACCCTTTCAAAAGAGCAAGAAAAAGAAAGATAGAAAGGAAAAAAAATCTGTTGAATTTTCCCCGAAGTATCAAATGTACAAACCACAAACTAAAACCCAAAAACGGCATGATAAAGTGCTTAAATGCGCTAAAGATCACACTTTGAAAGCAAAGCGCATGAACGACATGAGATCGCCTTTGTGAACACATGCCAAATGTGCAGCAAATGAAAAACATTCTCAGTTTGTTTTATGAAACTGAAAAAAAAAAAAAAATGGAAAGAAAGAGAAAGAGAAAGGGGGAGAGAGAGAGAGAAAAAGAGAGAAAGAGAGAGAGAGAGAAAGAAAGAGACAGAGAGAGAGAGAGAGTGAGAAAGATAGGGACAAAAGAGAAAAAAAATCAAAAAGAAACAAGAACAGAAATAAAAACGTTCATCTGTGATTTATGCTAAATGGTAATGCTTCAAAAGTAGAGAGAGAAAGCTAAACAAATGAAGGAACAAGTGAGATACATTAAGCCAAAGAGAAAGAAAATAAAAAGCAGCGCGAGAATAATTTGAGAGAGAAGAAAGATGTTCGAAAATTAAAATTAATAGTTTGGTTAAAAATTTTGTAGACACTTTAATGTTCAGCTTGAACTTAAAACGATGTAAATGAACAATATATGCACGATTAATGTGTGAGATACAATCGAAAGACAGATCTCGCGCAAACTCGAATATATTCATAGATCAGCCGATCTGTATATTATGGTTACGAATGTACACAGATACACGATCCGTTTTGGTACAATGCAGCCCCACAAAATCAATGCGCCGTTATGCATAAACGCATTGCGTATGCGTAAAAATACATCAGAGTATCAGTACAGAGCTGTACAAACTGTGCACAAAAAAATCGAACGAAAAACAAAAAAAAAAAAAAAAAAAAAAAAACGAGAAACAACGATAAGAAGAAGAAGAAGAAGTAGAAGAAAAAGAAAAAAAAGCAAGAACAACACAGTATCAAGTCAAGTAATTAAACAAACGAAAGAATCAGAACGAATTGAAATAAATGCGAGTGCAAGTAAATCAGAAAATATAAAAATTCATTGGACTGTTAGTTGATGTCGTGTGCGTGTGAACAAAAATAAAGACAACCAGAACTTGTGCGCAATACGACCTCTGAGCATATATCATTTAGCTGTTGCAATGACTTGTGTCTGATGTTTTTGGTGCATCAATTTCAGGATTTTTCCTTTGCCTTCTCTCTCTCCTTTTATTTTGTTCGTACATTCGTTTGGTTCATTTTTGCGGTATTGTATTTCCTCATTTTTTTTCATCATTTGACTCGGCTCCCTTTTACTTTAAAAGAGAGCGAAAGCGAGAGAGAGAGAGAGAGAGAGAGAACGAGCGAAAGCGAGAGAGAGAGAGAGAGAAATGTTGCTTTTTTTTTTATCGTGTAATAATAATGTGACACAACTGCAATGATTTCTGGTAGGTATGACAATTTTTTTTTTCTCCATTCATGTTGCATACACACATATAAATATATACATTTCGAAATGCGCTTGTAGATACATGCATTCCAACAGTGAAAATGTCATCTCTGACTTCACATTATTTTCAGTTCTATGTAATTCCAGTGGATTTATTAGTTATAGTTCAAGTTCAAAATGTAAAGAAATTTTTAATTTATTATTTTACCAATTTAAATTATTGATGCATTTCAACAGCAAACATGTCGATCGATGCCGACCAATCTCTCGGTGTTGGAGAAATTCGAAACTAAATATTTTACACATTTTGAGACTTTTTTTTTTTTCTTCAACTGTTCGGAATATTGCTTTGAAAACGATGATTTATTGCGAGCATTTTTTTTTAGTTTCAAAATCATTCGGAGCGACACTTCGCACGTCAGGACGGTATTGTTTTATGTAGATATAAAGAGAATGATTTTGTAGATATAGAATGAATTTGTGTCAGAAAGTGAACTAAATTTAAATTGTATGAAATCGTTTTTGAATTTCGAAATTGTATTTGAATGTGAATATTTTGAATCGAAAATATTAAGAGCAAACTGAATATTCAAAAGAAACCAAATGTCAATGAACGAAATAATAAGTGAATATGAATACATCGATTATCCATTCAACAAAATGTCGTCCATTACAAATGAATAAAATTCATCTCATTGTTCCATTAAGATTTTTATCTCATTGTTTCATTTAGATAAAATACACATTTATTCTTAAATTATTTGAGTATTATCATTTGCTTTCAATTCTTATCAATTATTTCTATTATTTATGAACTTTGGTTGAGTCATTGTCATTAAAACTATTATTTCAATTTATTAATATATTCATTTTGTTGTCAAAAGAATAAAATTTACAGTATTTGCTCGGTTTTTTATGATTCGTATGATTTTACCTAAAAAAAAAAGCAACAAATTTCACAATAAAAAAGCATTTTACAGTATTCTCCTTAAAAGCCGATTTCACAGTAGAAAGGTTTCACAAGCGAAAAAAGAGAAAAAAAAAATGGCAAAGAAATCTTCAACAGTCATTCATAAAATTTGCCGACTTTATTAAAACTGAAATTTACCTCTTGTTTCACAAAAATTTGCATAAAAAATGCACTTTTGTTTTATTGTACAATCCATTTGATGCGATTTTTATTTCTTCATAATTGATCTGTTTGTATTATCTTGTTTTTAAGCGTCCGGTTCATTAAGGTGTTGAATGGGTTTTGAACAGTTCAAAGAGTTTATATTAACAGGAATCAAATTGAAATGAGAAAAATATGAACAAAAAAAAAAATCAATCTTTTTTACTTGTATTTGTAACTGACCGCCAAGGGCTGGCTGAATCTTTATCAGAGTAGAAAAAAAATATGCCAAACAAACATTCTAGGCATTCGTTATATGTTCAATCGGTGTCACAAACTCCATACCATTAAATTTTAGTCCAAAAATTCAGATCTATTCGTTCATAGTATAGTCTGTGTAAACTGAAAACTGAAAACCAGAAAAAAAATTCATTTAATGGTTGTAATAATCAGCTGAATCGAGTGATCATAGGTTTTTAAAATAGACAAATGCCGCTGTGAGTCAAAAGCATTTTGCATATAATAAATAATTCTGCAAATGATTATTTATTCTTTTATGTTGGTTTTTTTTTTCTGTTAATTTTTCACATTTTAAATTTCTGACAATGGCTACATTTATCATATTTTTTGATTGCTTGTGGCACTCAAAATTCGTGTGGATTTGTTTATGGTAAGTGTTTTTTTTTCTCCCTCATCTTCTTAATTCTTCTGTGTAAAGATAAAACCTGACATAATGAATGCAAAAAAAAAAAAAAAAAAAAACAAAAAACCAGCAAAGGCACTGAAGAGATTTTCCGGTTGAGCTACTTGCATCGCTACGTTGTTGTTGTTTTTTTCCTTTGTAAGAAACAATAGCCATGTCAGTGTCGCAGTGTGATGTGATATGATATGATATGATACGTATCTGGTCATTTCCGATAGGCTGAATCATTTAAATAACATTTTTTTTTTTTGCACAAAATGCAAATGAATTAATAAAATTGAAATAGATTTGGCATTGTCGGCACATTTGCATATGAAAATAAACGGTAAAAGCCTTGTGATTTTTGTTTCTTTTTTTTTCTCTCTCTTCTTTGAGTACAAATCAACATTTAAAAAAAAAAAGGCATAAAAAACCAATCTTAACGATGTGCTGACGTCTCATGAAAATGCATTTTATCAACCAAAATATGTATCATTAAGACAAGGAGAGAAATAAAACAGATACATTGATGGTTTACAAAAAAAAAAAACAATCCATATTTTTTGCATTCAAGATCAAAAAAAGAGAGCGCAAAAAATGAAGAAAGAGAAAGGAAATGGATGAAAAAAAAATAAAGAATATTCTCATTGAATTGAAATAATCCTTCTCACCAACAAAAAAAAAAGCATTCTTTTGTTCAGAATGTGATATGCACGTGTCATTGGCAACAGTTTTTGCAGGCCAGACAACGCGATTTTTATGCAATTATTCCGGTGGGCTTTTCACCATTTTCGTTCAAAATGATTGGTAAAATAAACATGATTTTAATTTGCACGTGTCGCATGGCATTCGACTTGTTTATTTCTTTTGTCGCTCATAGCATTGTCGGTGTGTGTTCATTGTTAGGGCGAAATTGAACCAATTTTCATATGGCAAGTAAGATGGTTGTTTTGCGTGATAATCAGTTGCACAGACCAACACAACACGAAATCGCCTGTTTTTTTTTTTTTTTTTTTTTTTTTTTATTTTAGTGTGTGGCACTTTGTACGATAAAAATTTGAACTGAACAACAAGAAGAAAACAACAACGAAAGAAAAAATCATAAGTTTGGGTCTCGTGAACAATTTTCATCGTGCACATCATCGAGAACATCGATTGAAAAGATGGTGAAATTGAGAGAGGGAGGTAGAGAGAGAGAGAGAGAGAGAGAGAGAGAGAGAGAGAGAGAGAGAGAGAGAGAGAGAGAGAGAGAGAGAGAGAGAGAGAGAGAGAAAAGAGAAACACCAAGAGAAAGAAAAGTGTTTCACAGCAGGTGGGCCCTTAGCGTTTTTGTGCGAAAAACACACCATTGCATAATGATGGATTTGCCATTAAATCGCCATAACTGTCATATTAACCAGTGAATGAAATCTGAAATATGCTCTCAAGTCATTTCGCCTACTGCAAAACTGAAGAGAGAAAGAAAAAAAAACCCCAAAAATAATGAACATGTCTTTTTTTTCATCACTTTATTTCCAGTTGTATTCATTCAGATGCCATATTGTAGTCTGTATTTGATCTGCATTGAAATATAAAAATCATTGGCAAGTAACATATTTTTGTTTCATTGTTTGTACCGTTTATTTCAAGTATAAATGAAATTGCCATAAATACACACTTAGTCATTGCATACGAAAGCCATTCTCTTGTTTATAATCCAAATTCATACAGCGCACGCACAAATATAAAGAAGGACTCGCTGCTATGTGGATAATTTTCTTTTTTTGTCTGATGCTGTAATTCTCTCAATTTACAGAGGAGTTGAACAAATTTTCTAATCGGATGCACAGAAACTCCAATTTGAATTTGCTTAAATTGTGTGTGTGTGTGTGTGTGTGTGTGTGTGTGTGTGTGTGTGTGTGTGTGTGTGTGTGTGTGTGTGTGTGTGTGTGTGTGTGTGTGTGTGTGTGTGTGTGTGTGTGTGTGTGTTGTATCATGGTTCGTATATTATATTAAATCACGCGGTTAATTTTCCATTGAATTAAGAAAGAGAAAGAGAGAGAGAGTGAAAGGGGCCCGAATGATTTTCACCGTACAGGAAATATGCTATGCTTGAATTGAGTTATCGTTATTTATACACGATTATTATCATTTTAAGCAAAAGGAGATACAAATCATGTTTATTGTTGCATAAGAACGATGAATGATATCAATATGAGGGGTTCCATAATAAATCCATGAAATATGCTATCAATCTACATGAAACCAAGAGATTATATTGTTACATGGTAACATCATTTCTATTATACATGTTCGATATGAATATTTAAACGAAATGAAAAAAAATAAAAAATACGTAACATTTGAGCCGATGCGATGTGCAGGTTTCAATTGTCAATATTTTGCAAAAATGACTAGGGTATTACTAGTGGAGTATGAAAAGGGTAAAAGTTGCATTAATCTGTCCAATATGATCATCAGGTGCACAAATATTTATTGTGACGATTAAATTTTGATCGTGTCACAAGTTCAAAATGATTCTAATCTCTTGCCTCTTTTGTCTTTTCCCTCTCTCTCTCTCTCTCTCTCTCTCTCTCTCTCTCTCTCTCTCTCTCTCTTCCTCTTTCTCTCTTTTTTGTGAAAGAAGGTGGTAAATGCATCGAGCCAAGAATGTGACCGTTCAACTGGTCGACTGGAAAATCTCTGGACGACTGGCAAAATGCTTAGAAGCAATCTACAGAGGAAAAGAAAACAACACATAAGAGAAAATCGGAATTATGAGAGAAACAAGAGAAAAACAATCGGATGAAATATCAAAAAGATCAAACGTTCAATCCTTATTTCCGAATGGCATACGATGCATACGAAGACAGACATATGTCAACTAGTGAGTATAATCTGATGCTTTTTGTTTCGTCTTTTGACTTTTGATCGCTAACAACAACAAGCGTGCCTCTCTGTTCTTTTTTTCTCTTTCTCTCTCATTCACTTTTCATTTGGATTGCTCCTTCTAGCTTTTTTTTCTCTTAATCTTTTACTTTCTCTCTCTATTCCTTTCTCTCTCTGTCTTCCTTTCTCCCTCTGTCTTTCTTTATCTCTCTCTCTCTCTCTCTCTCTCTCTTCTTCCTCTCGCTCTCTTTCTCTCACTCCCTCTCACTTTCTAAATTTAATCTTTCTGCTCACTTTAACCGTCTTGAATTCCCCATTTTTTTATCTCTTTCATTCACTTCTTCAATCTCAATGAGATTGTTTCCTCATTTTCTGACGAATATTCTTTGTCGAATCGACAATATGCTGTCGCCTTTCCATCCAAACGAAAAGAAAAAGAAGAAGAAGAAGAAGAAGAAAAAGAAGAACTACAAATCCGCGAACAATCGACAGTACAAAAACAAGAACATATGTGATGAACTCTAATTTCTATTTGATATTTTATGTACGAAATATGCAGTTGCCTTTGTATACGTATTAGCAAAAGGGAGTAAAATTTTACGCTTTGATGGGCGGAAAATTTTCATAAAATGAAGAGACTTTGTTAAACGTGACGTGCTCATTAGTGATGTGTTGTGATTTTGTTGTTGTTGTTATTGTTTTTGTTATTATTATTATTATTGTTTGAGTTTTGCTTTTGCTATTTCAAGTGCTGCTTTATTGTTTTGCTTCTTGTTCTTCTTCTTCTCCTTCTTCTTCTTCTTTTTCATTCGATTGTGTAACATTGGATAGTGTTGTGCGCGTTTGAATTTTCATGCACGAAACTGTTGGTCTATTTGATTGATTTCACACAATGTATATTATGTGCTAGAATGAGAGAGCGTAAATGTTGATTCATTATTATGCTTTTGGTTACACATCACATGATTTGAACATTTTCACTATGAACATGAGAAATACGATGGTGGTTTAAGGTTAAACATGACATCGTTACGAGTTACATAATGTCATTGATCGACCATTGATGAATAATATTTTGGTTGAATGCACATTCGGCACTTTAAACATTTAACTTTCTGAATATTCGACATTTTTTTTTTCTTTTTTTTTTTTGTTTCAAACATTCCAAATCAATTTATCTAATTAAAAGCATATTTGTTTCAAGAATTCAAAAACAAATATGCAATTACTGTTGTTGTTGTTGTTGTCGAGTCGAATGATATTAAATTTAAACGAGTTTAAATGTGCGACTCAAAAATAAAAGAACGACCACATTTTAGGCTTTGTCTTTCATCTTGATTGAGATTTTAAGTGAGGCAACCAACTCTTGAAACATAGATAAAAATGAACATTTCCAAGAATATTCAATGGATCGCAACTTAACGTTACATTTGATTTTTCATCCATTACATCTTTGTTTTGTTCCATTTATAACACGTCAGGCTCACCGACATTTTTATTTAACCGTTCACTTTCCATGCATTACTATCGAAATTTACGCATCTTAATTTGTGATAAATGTTTGCAAAAAGTGATAAAAAGAAAACGAAATAGAAAAGGAAGAGAGAGAGGGAGAAAGAGAGAGAAAGAGAGAGAAGAAGAGAAAGAGAAAGAGAAAGAGAAAGAGAAAGAGAAAGAGAAAGAGAAAGAGAAAGAGAAAGAGAAAGAGAAAGAGCGACACTGAAGCAATAGAAACAAAACATGTAAAAAAAAAATTCTAAATCTCTTCATTTTGAGATCATTAAGACATCAATTGTGCATGTCAAAGAATTTCAATTTTTACTTCAATGATTCGATGCGATTCAATTCACATTTGATTTTGTCAATTGACTTTTTATTTTCCACAAAAATAGAAATGACAATGACAATGACAGCAACAATAATACAAAGGATCGAGGCAATAACACAAAGGTCTTCGCATTCATGAATGTCACTTATAAATTGTAGCAATTTTTGCGACAAATGCTGACACTTCTGCTCATATTTCATATCATAAGCTTAACATAACATGTTTCAAGTGAATTGATGACAACCATTTATATTAATAGAAACAAAAGAGCGGCGAAAACACTGATTTGCTACATTTAACGCAGAATCAAGTCCATTGGAGAATTGCACAAATCATAGTCATCGTTGAATGTATGTATGTGTATGTGTGTGAATCAAGACTGAAATTTAAGACAAAACACGCATCCGACTTTGAATGTGTAATAAAAAACGAACGACAGAGAGGGGGAGAATAACAAATAGAAACGAATATTATAAGAATAGAAAAAAAAACCAACCAACGCCCTAATATGTAGAATAAAAGTCAACAAATTGGGTCCATTGGGACCGTAATTTTTGCATTGCCGTTGAATGTAATGACATAGCCAACACATTTCACAAATGAGCATACAATTGTCGCTCCATTTCGACAACTAAACTTAGTGGAAATACCACGAAATCGCCAATCATTTTCTATGTCTCATTTTATAGAATGACATAGCCTGACGATCATCATAAAAAGCCATTTAATAATGATTGGAGGGGAAAAAAGCGCAAATGATGAACAGCGGAAAAAAAATTCATCCGTCAAGAATCCGTAATGAAACAATGAGCGAGTATTTTTTTTTCTGCTTTGATTAAGTGCATCGATTTCAAAAAGTATTTGTTTTAAAGAACTGTTCGCTTCACCAAAGTAATTGCTATGCCAAAATGATTGGCTTTTTGTTGCCGCGCTGATGAATATATCGTTGCTATTCAACCGAAAAAAGTTGTGACTACTGGTCACATCCCCTTTTTGGTTCAAAGAGAAATTCAAAACCGAAACTGATTCTTTTCTCAACTGAATGAAGTGAAGGAAAAAACAACATCAACCATTCTGAGGGATTGAGAGAAAAAAGTTTTGAAAAATTGACGCATTTCTGAAAACATTCAACATAAATTATATACATTTCACTGTATTTTTTATAAATTATAATACTTCAAGCTCATAATTTTGTTACGATCGGTTGTTCACTTTTTTTTTTTCATTCCATGTCTTGAACGAAAATGAATGTAAAATACGACACAATTAGAAATTACTTGTCATATTTTCATTTTTCTTGAAAAGTGAAAGAGAAAAGAAAAAGAATCGAGAAAACGGAATCAAATAAATAAATACGAAAATGTGCGATGTATGATATGCGTAACGGGAAATATGAGACTCAAAAGAAAGCGCCGGGTGTGTATTTGCGTGTCATGAATTGTGCCTTCTGCGGTTTGAAATATTCAAATTTCGTTTTTCCATTCGGTTCATTTCCATTCTTGCGTGCATTACAAACGATCAGGATATGTGACGATACAAAAGTAATATTCATTTTTCAGTTCCCAAGCTATATTCGATAATCTGTATTTAAGGCATTAATTGTTCGTTGACTTGGTTGCTTTCTCTCTTTTGCTACTCTCTATTTCTCTTTCTCTATTTCTCTCCTTCACTCAATCCTCCCCCTCCCCTCTCTCTCTCTCTCTCTCTCTCTCTATCACATACTCTTTCACACTTCCTCTCTCTCTTTCTCTCTCTCTCTCTTTCTCTACTTCTCTACCGGCTCATTTCACCTTTTCCTCTTACTTTCGCCCTGTTCATGCGACCTCTTCTTTTGCCCCCTTCATTCAGTCTCTTTCTTTCTTTCTTTCTTTCTTTCTCTCTCTCTCTCTCTCTCTCTCTCTCTCTCTTTCTCTCTCTCTCTTTCTCTTTCTCTCCTTCTCTCTCTCTCTTTCTCTCTCTTTTTCTTTCAATCGCCCTTTCTTTCCCTCCCCGTTTGCATATTCAACCACTGCCGTTCATTTAAATTTTTTGCGGTTAAGAATGTGTGCCATCAATGTAGCGCCGTCTCTTGTTATCCATACATTTTTCCATTCCGAATCGAATGTATCAAAAAAGTGTTTGTGGCATCAAATTTCATATATCGTTTAATGTAGCGATAATTTTGGTAAAACATGCTGTCCCAACATGCGACATCATTGACAAAAATGATCGGTCGCTTTTTTTTCATCTTTCCAAAAATGTAACAATTTTTCTCTCCAAATGGCCATTGTATTTTTAAAAATCGTATTTTAGGCACATATTTATTCTGTCCTTTAATTTTCTCGTGTCATTTCTCCGTTTCTGTTTTTCTTTTCATTTTTTTTTTTTTTTTTTTTTTTTTTTTTTGTCAAGCACATTGACAAACGGCTATATTTTTGCGTTATTCGATCGAAATATAATTCTAAATGGTGTGAAGACAGTTGTATATTCGATTATATGTATATAAATGATCGGTCCTTTCGCTAAATTTATGACAGCATATATATTTTCGTGAAAGTAAACCGCATTTGAATTTAATGGGCGTTTCAAACATTTCCGTTTCGGGTGTTAAAAGACTATATGCAATGGTTATATTGATTGCAGTTGTCATACAGTGAACTATGTCACTTTCTCCTATATCATACCATCATTCAGAAGATGAAAAAGAAAAAGAAAAAAAAAATCATTCTTTACATGGTTCAAAAGGTGCAGTAGCGTGTGTGTGGTATATTGAATACAAAAAAAAAAAGAAAAGAGAATTAACATCAGATGAGAAACTAATCAAAATACTATACATTCTAAATTGCCACTTTAATAACACATGCGAAATTTTTCATTTTGAATAGAATTGCACATTATTTTGAAATGAAAACCAAAAACATATGTGGTACAAAACGTTTGATTGCACAGTAGTTTAACAGGCAATCTTTGTAATTGAAGTCATGAATTATGAGACAGTTTTTAATATACACTCATCACTTTGATTGCCAAATTAATGTTCTCAATTCTATTGATCAAATGAAATATTTTCAGGCGAATTTTTGCACATCAAAAATTTTCTCATTCGTTTTTTTTTTTTTTGTTTTTTGTTTCGTTGCATACATCAATGTATAAAAATTATAATTAGAACAATTTACATGAGATTAATTCACCCATTTAATTTCACTTTTAGTTTAATTTGCCAATGTAAATTAGCAAAATCGATAATTATGGGCTTTACAACTGCCAATTGAAAATTAGGAATTTTTCATCATAAAATATGAAAGATGAATCAACGCAGAAATGATGTAGAAAAATCCTTGCCAATCAAATTTTGAAATGCGTCATTGATGCTTCAAAGTGAAATTTCATGAACATTTGCTAGCCAAATGAATCGATGTGTGCTTATTCGACATTAGATTTGAATGAAAATATTTCGAAAAATGAAAAAAAAAAAAAAAAATGATAAAAATAAATGTACATAAATGATATCGATGATTACATTAAGAAGAGTTTATATTTTATGAAATGTCTAAAAAAGAATTGTGACAATTCACAAAACGTAACGTACAAAATTCAAAGAAAAAAAAAAACCCGTGACAAATGCATAAATAAATGTTGTATATACACGTACAGATTATTTACATTCATATTGAATGAATATTTTATGAATATAACAATTTTGTGAAAAGTGCTACTCAATTCTTGTCTAAAATTTATATTCATATTACGTTTTAACTATTTGGATTTTAATTTAAGAATGTAATTTGTGTTTATTGCCATTTTGATGTAAAATGTATTTGTGCATTGGCGATTATATACTTTTTTTTTTTTTTTTTTTTTGTTCTTTTGTGGTCATCATTTGCATATACTATGCAAGAAAAAAAAGAAAAAAAAAAATCATCATCACCATTGTGAATTGCCACTTTTTGACTGTACAATTTTATGATCACATTAAAGATTCGATTTATTATTGGTGGGGCCATATGAAACGAATAGTTTGAATGCATGCAAATTCAAATGTAAACGACAAATGCATAACGGAGCCGTAGCTAAGGTTTACACATGTACGGATATAAATTGTGTTTAGTACGATTCAGATGTCGAATGGCATATGTTAAGTTTTTATATCTGTTTGTTGGAGTTTGTATCTATTTGGTTTATGTTGTTTTGGCTCGTGTATTCATTATTGTCTTTTTTTTTTTATTCCATCAAAATGATGATTATTATCATGAATTCTAGTTAAAATTTCCGTTTGTAAGCGGCAAATTTCATTTTAAAAATTTTCTTCGTTGTCTTTTTAAATGTTTATCAAGAATAATAACTTACATATTTCATCCATTGACTGATTCACAGCTTCATCCGCAAAGGAAATCAAAACTCAAAGATTACATTAAATTTTTTACACTTTTTTTTTTTTTGTTTTTAAATACACATTCAATTTTTATTATTTTTCTCTATATCTTCATCCATTTTGTCAATATTTTACAATTCTTTCAAATTAATTCTTAAATACTATCGTCTTTTTTGGATTCACTTAAGACTTACGCACTTCACCGTAATTCTAATAATAATTCTTAATGTGTGTGTGTGTGTTTTTTTTTTTGTTTGTTTGTTTTGTTTTTAAGAATTGCATAAAGTTTTAATATATAAAAAGAAAACATGAAAAAGAACCTTTCTTCTCTCTCTCTCTCTCTCTTTCTCTCTCTTCCTCTCTCTTTCTCTCTCTCTCTCTCTCTCTCTCTCTCACTCTCTCTCTAAATCCAGAATGTTCTATGTTACTTAAATGTAAATCTAAAAACAAACCAATTGTGAATTACGAATTCAATAAACACCATCGTCGTTTTTTCTTTTTGTTCAACTCATTCATTTGATTTACTTGCTATAAACGACTTTTTTAAAATATTTTTTTTTTTTCTTTTTTTTTTTGCATCATTTTTATTTGTTTGTTCTCTATCTTATTAAATTTATGCACATATAAATAATAGTTTTGTTATTTATTATTAGTAAAAATTAAGTTAGTTTGACAAATAAGCTTAAAAGATAACTTTTTTTTTTCTCTGCGGGAGAATCGAAATTGTTGATGTTCATGAATCATGATCGATAAATACCGAGACGGAAACAAAAAAAAAATGTTTGTGTGTGTGTGTGTGTGTGTGTGTGTGTATATCTTTGCCATATTTCATTCTCCATGTTGGAAAGGTTTAAAAAATAAATTAAAAATTAAACGTACAATTGGTTGAGGGAAAGAGAGAAAAAAAACACGTAATTCAAGTAAGAAACATTTTTTTTTCCTTGTATGAATAATTTTTTCTGAATTATTTGCAAAAAAATTCCATTTTTCTTGTTCGATTTGGTGCGCAAACGTTTTATTGTGTGCTTTGCAATAGTTTTGTGTTTTTTTTTTCTTTCTTTACATCTATAGAAATTAGATTGCTTTATTATGATCAAATTGTGAATGATTTTGGTTTGTTAGCTCAATTTCGATCAAAACTTATTTTAGTTCATGTAATCAAATGTTATTTTTAAAGAAAATATAACTTTTAAGAAAATCTCAAAGAAACTCTTTTAAAAACAACCCCAAATGATGATGATCTACGGCTATTTTAACAATTGTATTTTATACGAACGCTGTTTATGCCAGCTACAATCTACTGTGATCTATTCCAATCGTAAATTGAAGAAACCAAAAGAAAAAACAAAAAAAGCATGATATCCCTGATTTATCCTTAAATAATTCATATCTTTGTTGTATTTTTACGTCTTGTTGACGGAATTGATCAAATGTCAAAATAATAAATTAAATCAGCTCTCGAATGTATTGAATTAGTACTAGTGTGCGAGTGCATTTTCAGTAAAATTAATTTCTCTAACCAAAAGATGATATAAACAAAATTGAAATGAAGAGAGGATTGTTTCAATTATAAATTGAAACATGGTACTTGGAGTACATTGATCTGCATATCATATTGATTCGTTACTTTTTCCATTGAATGTTTATTTATCTTTTGTCCTAATAAAATCCAATCCATTCTGCTTACTTCCAGCGTGCGCGCTTGTTTGCGCGAATGCGTTTGTGTGTATGAGTGTGTTTGTATGACGGTGTAAATGTATGTGTGTGTGTGTGAGTGTGTGTATGTATGTGAGAGTGATGTGTGTAAGTTCTGACAGTGTAGTGTGAGTGTATTTCTATCTATAATTCTGTAGTCACTGGTGTTGTTGCTGTTCCTTCTATTTTCATTTTATTATAATGTACGGCAAATATGGTAGTGATTTACTTATTCATTTAATTCATACAATCGGCACACAATATAGCTGTTTTTAGCTATAGAATTCGTTCGTGCAATGAGATCAATCCGATTAAACATTGCCTTAATTTCAACTGTTAATCAATCGAATTAGGGCTGGGTGGTCCGACGCCCATCATAAATGTTGGACTGTGACTATAGCTATCTAAATCTAGTGAACCGTCACCTTTATCACTACCTTTTCCATCTTGTTTCATCATCATTCTACGCCATTTGGCCCGAGCATTTTGGAACCATACCTTTTAGCAAAATCAAATGAGAATTAAAAGAAAGAGAGGGAGAGAGAAAAAAAAGGAAATTTAAATGTGATTTTTGTTTTGGTTTTGTTATTTTTATTGCGAAAATTACAATTGTTGAATTTGATTTGAATAAGATTAAACGAGTTAAATTGAAAAAACATAAACAACAATTGAGACGAAAAAAAAAGAAATAGATTCACAATTCTACTTACTTGTAAAACTCTTTTGGGTAAACCAGTCTTCTGTGACAACTGTTTTAAATCTTTTGCATCGGGATTGTGATTGATTGCAAAATATGATTTCATGGTTCGTAATTGATGATGTTTGAATGAGGTTCGCATTCGTTTAGCTCGTGATGCTGCACTTAATGGACCACCACGTCCAAAACCCAATTCCAAATACTCTGAATTCAAATCTACATGAAGAAAAAACATTAATTTTTTTTTTTTTTTTTTGCGAATTTTGTTTTAAAAATAATCTAAAAAAAACCAAAAAAAATGAATAAAATGAAAAAAAATGAAAAAAAAAAAAATGAAAAAAAAAAAAATCGTAAAAAGCAGAAAAAATAAAAAATTTTGAAAATAAAAATAATAATGACGATATTATTGCGTAAACAATTTAATAAATAAGATCCGGCTGTTCACGAAAAATACACAGAAATTAAATAGAGACAGACACAGGATTTAATTGAAATGTTTTGTTCTCGGTTGAGAATTAACATTCTCTCTTTTTTGGTAGCTCATTCGCAAATGAAAATTTTATTTGACAAGAAAAACCCATACACAGAGCAAAAAAAAAGAAGAAGAAGAAGAAATTATGAACAAGTGGTATCGGTAGGCGCCTCAATGTTGGCCTTTTTTTTCTCTATGTTGTCTTCATCATCCGAATGCAGGTAGTGTGATTGTGATTCTTCGAAGGTGGAAAAATAAGCAATACATTGATTGCCTGACAGTGGAACAGTCTCTTATGTTGATTTTTTTTTTCTCGAATTTTCGTTCCCATTCGATATATAAATATATTGACAACTGGATTTGATTATGAAATGCATATATATATCCCTTGATCTCATGGATGTGTGAGTGTTTTTTTTTTTTTTTGTTAAATTTTCAAGTATGGCATATCATTGTCTATTGCAGCAGTAAGCAAGCGAGAAATCGAACATCATTCAGATTTATATATTTATTTTCGACGGAACGATGAGTCGGTGTTCAAAGGATTGTCCTTTCATTCAGTTTTTTTTTTTTTTTTTT
>JAQOWM010000744.1:0-16297 GCA_029041755.1 Resseliella maxima
AGTTAAAGTTGTCAAAAGAAAGGACACGGACATGAAAAACACTGTCCGTCCGTCCTTCTTTTCAAGAAGGACGGACCAATTTTTTTTGACCAAAATATTTTGTCCGTCCTTTTTATCAAGAAGGACAGATCAATTTTTTTTTGTCCGTCCTTTTTCTCAAGAAGGACGGACCAATTTTTTTTGTTCGTCCTTCTTGAAAAGATGGACGGACGGACATATATATTTTAAGGAAGGACGGACAAATTTCATTAAACGGACAAATTTTAGAAAGACGACCAAGAATTTTGGCCGTAAAAAAAATTAAACCAATTTTTAGCAAAAATTTGGAATTTTTTTTTTTTTTTGCACCCAAATATTGAATAAAAAAAATTTCGCAAAAATTATTCTGTTCTTACCTAAACAAATCTACTGTTTGTTTCATCTATACAGTGCCCGAAAGGTTAGGGCCACTCACAATTTCCTAAAAAAACATCATAAAAACAAAAGATTTTTTTTTCTCTTCACGTTTACCATAAAAAAATATTTTCAAAATTATTTATATTTTTGGATTTTTTCAAGTTTTTCTGATTTTTCGCACTTTCAACGTGGTTAAGGCCACTTGGCGTTTTTGGTACTAAAATTTTGGCTTTTTCAGTTCGTTTGACATCTCTAATCGTAGTTCATTGGGAAAATTTCCGAATCATTGATGGTATCATCTAAATGAGTTTCACATAACATATAAATTTTAAATTCATTAATTAGTATACTGGAAAAAAATTCAGGCAACTTTGTCTTCAAACCATTAATATTACATGTGTAAATATGATGATTTTCATTTAATAATGGTGTTGATACATCATGGGAAAATTTGGGGTTGGAATGAATGGAACCGAATTGACATTGGTCATTTGAAATGGATTGTGACGATAGTATGGCTGCTGATGAAATGAAGGCGGTTGATTGAATTCCATTCGCCAAAAAGGATAATATTGATTTTGCGGTAAAACATCTCGACTTTGCCGTGAATAACCATTTTAATTAAAACGATTTTTAGAATTAAAAATATTCTGATTATTACGGTGATCATCGCTGATTATATTATTATTCTGTTCAATTCTGTCACGTTTCTTGGATAATTTTATATTATCCTTGATGTAACGTTTTTGCATATTCTTTGATGGAATCGAACGATTTTGTAAATTTAATTTTACAAATAAATTACATTTGATTATGGCTATTCTTTTCATTTGTCATTTGGTAGCTTGTTTATTTACAATTTTTACATTTTATACAATTTGATTTAATTTGATCGTGAAACCAGAACACACTCCCCTTTCTTATATGATATGAGCTTATACGAGCGAATATCAACTCATCGATTACGATGATCTTTGTTAGTTTTATCCTTCGTTCGTTCGAACCGAATTCAATCACTAGTGATGTGCATTCTGTGTCTATCCTTCTTCCATCACAATTTTATGGAACTGTCACCTTCAACACATCCATTGAATGAGATGGTGGTTGTTCACATTTCCAAGACTTTAATAAATGGTGATACCCCAGATTTTAAAATTAGGTTAACACGGGAGGAAATAATGAATAACCTAACTTATTTACAAAAATTATTAAATTGACCAAATCCTTTTGATTTGCCAATTTTTATTTTTCATCACTTTTGATGAACGAAACTAAACTAACTAAAAATTTTTTAATTAACCAAATCTACTCGATTTGCCAATCTTCTATATAGGTATGCATAGAACTCAACAACTAAAAAAAAATTTTAATTGACAAAACCTACTTAGTTTGCCAATTACTATACCTTAACACCCCGTACGGGTGTACCTAACGTAGGTGTGAGCAAAACTAAAAAATTCTTTCGACCAAATCACACGATTTGTCCTTTTTATGCCTCATCACCTCTATAGGTATGAGTAAAAATTCTCTCAAATTCATTAGCTATCTGAATTTAATTTTCTCCGAATTATATCTCGCGAGCATCTAAATACCATTACGGTCTCAACATAACTAAAATTTAGCATGGAGTTATCCACTGCTGATCAAATTTTATTTTTTAATTTGATTCTCTCACTTTTCCCAAATTAACTTAAAACTTTTATTGGTCAGAGCTACTTTTATTTTTTCGCCTCTTTGTCAATTCGACGAATCAAACCTTCTTTCCAATCTTGTTTAACATCATTTCTTTTCTCCAAACACATTTTTTTTTATTTTTCCCAGTCTAACAAGATTACACAAAAAAAAATTTGTATACACAGAAAATTATATATCCATTAATTCTCAATGTACAAAAGGTCGTACACATACATTGATTTTTCAATACACAATAAAATCATATACATATATTGATTTTCAACTGTCCTCATTCTTTTCTCCTTTTCCTTCATTTTAACCATTTAAATTTTTTCGGTTCAATGATCATTCCCAAAATCCACACAAACCGGACGAATGATTCTATACAACTTTATTTGATTTGACGATTCTGACGACGAAACTCGAATTATGATAATTCGCTAAAATGCTACAATCGGCCTCGTCAAAATCGTCACAAAAGCAGTGTCTACAATAAACCACCACAATTTCCAGTCTCATGCGAACCAAGAAATTTCTCATCAGACCAACCGTCGAACAAATCATTTACGCACCCATGAGCTTCCCCAATTTTTTACGAATTCATTTTTACTTTCATCTTTGATTCATGGGTCAATCTTCAGACCAACTATCACGTATGACAGCGAGAGCTGGGTCGATTCAAATAATTTAATTCATGGATTGGAAGTGGCTGATATGAAAGTTCGGCGTATGATTTCGGGTGTGTCGCGTAGGGATCAATGGGAGAAGAGAATTCGGAATGAGCAAATACGTGAGGATTTGAATGTGGATTCGGTCGACGAGATAGCAATGAATCGTGAAACCAATTGTGAAATAGCTGAGAATTCATCCATGCTTTTTTGGAATGTATTCTAATGGATTTCAAAAATTTTTTTTTTTCAATTCTGGTGAAGGATTTTACATGCCATTTCATCTGGTATGTTCGTTTTGATAAAATGCGCATTTTTTTTCACTCAAATCACTGTTGGTAAATTGCGATCATAGAATTGACAATACATACAAACACATTTCACAAATATACAAGTTCTCGTTTGTATTGTGAATGGTCCACAGATCAGCTGTCAGTGTATTTGCATGTTGTAGTATTGTATCTCGATTAATCACAAAAAGTGTATAATGCTATTGCCCATAATTTCATTCAAATGTAAGAATGAGATAGAAACAGGAACATATTTTTGACACAGATAATACAATTGCCACGACTCTAGAGTAACTGGCGCCACCCTTCTGTTGTGTTCTTCGCTTTGCACTGTTTAGATCAGACAATTGCGTAAAAGGCTTTCATATAATTATGATGCTAATGGCAAACACACTAACTACTAATTAAGACTTTTAACGAAAGTATGATTTTTAAGGCAAACATTACAAGTCAACCTTACTTCATACCTGAAAGATGTTCAAAACCGAAAAAACTTGAAAATATTCGATAATATTTTACCAAATTTTTCTTTGTTATGAATTACAAATTTAATAAAAAAGTATCTTTTCGATAAACTAAAAATGAACATTGTTATTTGTCAAGTTGGCAACGCATGATGTAAATCTACATAGAAAATCGCAGCATTGTGATAAGTGCACACTATTACATACAAATACGAAGAAAGTCCCGCTACTTCCGTATGTAGTGTATTTTGGAATCGTTTGTTTACATTGTTAGTTGCCATCGTTGTTTGTATAATGTCATTCAATGTAATGCAATAAATATCGTTTTTCCTTCTTTTGTAGAAACAAAATTAGAAAAATGATATTCATAAAATTTAACACTGTTTGTGTATTATTATTTATTATTACGGCACCAAACAGCGTTTCTTCGCCAAAGGTGGTTTATTTAAAATATTATAGATTATATTTACAGTTAATTTAAATATAAAGATAAATGGCAGATTCAATAATCGTATCGAATCAACAATCCATTGCCAATCCTAATGATTTCGGAGCAAGTCTCTGTGATTGCTGAACTACAAAAATGAATCAAAACAAGATAAACAATTATTTGTCATTCGATCAAATTCTTAAACATTGTAGTCAATCTCTTCTTAACCACATCTGAGCTAATATTAAAATCAATTACAAACTCATCCAAAATGTTTTCATTATAGACTAAGAGCCACTGAACTAAGGATGTGTTATTTCTACTTTATGGATGATTATTGGTTTGAAAGTTATTTTAAGAATTACTTTAACCATAGAAAATGAAATTTTTAAGTTTCTCACTTAGTAAGGTGAAATCTGATTAATTGAAAACTTAATAAAGACAATAGTATTTTTTAATTATGCTTTACGTTTGATTTAGTTCGAATAAATTTCTTAAATTCCAAATTCTGCATGAAATGTTCAATACCGATCAAAATCTGATCGATTAAAATTGATTAAAAAAAACATTAATTTTTATTTTTGCTTTATGTATGAAATTTAAAATATATTATTTTTTATGTCCGATAAACTTACATTTTAAATATCTGCATCGAAACATTCATAATTACTAATATCTGAATTCTTATTCTTTCATACAAAATACCTAGCAAAATACTATGAAAAAAAAACATAACCTCAAATTTCACAGTATTTTGTATGAAAAAATAAGAATTCAGATATCAATAATTATGAATGTTTCGATGCAGATTTTTAAAATTTAAGTTTATTGCACATAAAAAATAATTATTTTACATTTCATACATAAAGCAAAAAGAAAAATTAATGTTTTTTTTTAACAATTTTAATCGATCAGATTTTGATCGGTATTGAACATTTCATGCAGATATTTGGAATTTGAGAAATTTACGTACTAT
Source organism: Resseliella maxima (assembly GCA_029041755.1). Lineage (NCBI taxonomy): Eukaryota > Metazoa > Arthropoda > Insecta > Diptera > Cecidomyiidae > Resseliella > Resseliella maxima. The sequence continues at coordinate 4,899 of JAQOWM010000744.1, forward strand.
TTTATGTTATTCAAACTAAATCAAACGTAAAGCTTAATTAAAAAATACTATAGTTTTTATTATGTTTTCAATTAATCAGATTTCACCTTAATAAGTGAGAAACTTAAACAATTTTATTTTCTACGGTTAAAGTAATTTTTAAAATAACTTTCAAACCAATTATCATCCATAAAGTAGAAATAACACATCCTTAGTTCAGTGACTCTAAGTCTATTATAATATCTGTTGAAAGTTTCTATTAAGTTTATCAATGGCATATATTTCTGATAACCATGATTCATTGTACCTATTCTCAAAAATTCAATATTTCTAACAGAATGATATGGAACTCTGAATTGAATCCTTTTCAACAGGGTCTTCGAACATATTTCTCCCTTGATCAATTTTAAGATGAACATTACTTGAGCAATACTTCTGCGATTTTCCAGAGTAATCATTTGTAGTAGAAGCAATCTATGTTCATACTTCGGTAGGTGGAATCCATCGCCCCATTTGAATCTTCTCAGAGCATACAGTAAAAATTGTTTTTGAACAGATTCTATTTGTTTCGACTGTCCTATATTGCGTATATTCCATACTTGAGATCCATATTCTAAAATAGGAGCAACGAAACTAAAAAATAATATTTTTATTGTATAAGGGTCATTAAATTCATGTGCAAAACGTTTGATCCAAGCCAGTCTGATTCTTTCATATTTTATTAACATTTTGTTCAGATTTAATAATAATTTTAAAAAATTACGTTTTATGATAAATTTAGATCTGGCCGTCTTTTTGAGCAACATATTCGAACCGATTTCTTAATCCGTCATACGAATTTTCAGAGAAATTAGTTTTATTTATATTAGTTTGTATCGAAAATTCTCCCACTTTTTTATAACGTATTTATTTAAACCAACTTGATTTCTCTGAATAAGTGGGCTTCACGTATTTTCTATGTTTGCCTAAACTAATTCAATTGAATTCAAATCTCGGCTCATGGAGGCCATCTTAAAACTTCAATTGTTCACCTTGTTTGTAAATAATCTTGGACAGTGTGATCGTTATGTGATGGTGACCAAACTGGTGATGCATATTCTAATACCGGTAGGACAAATGTTATAAAGAGTAATTTGATAACCCAAGGGTCAGTAAATTCTTTCGAAAAGCGTCTTATCCAAGCAAGCAGTTGTTTTGATCTGAAAATTACATAGTCGATGTGATTTCTGAATGTCAATTTGTTATCCAAGATTATTCCAAGGTCCTTTATTTCAAAGACTCTTTCAATATTTGAACCATCAATGGTATATGTATAGTAAAGCGGTGTATTTCCTCTAAAAAATGATATGATTTTTGTTTTGTTCACGTTTAGTTTTAGCTTATGCAAATCAAAAAATTGTTTTGGCTTGTATAAATCGAATTGTAGAATTTCATAGTCATCATATAATGTAATGGAGTGCGAAATTTTGGCATCATCAGCAAACAAATGGATATTGGAATTCGTAAAATAAAATGGTAACTCATACATGAAAAGAGTAAATAAAGTTGCTCCAGTGGGGTATCCCTGGCCAACACCAGATAAAACTTGTATCGGATTAGAGATTGTTGAATCAATTTTGCTTAATTGAGTACGGTTGTTTAGGTATTCAATTTCGTTAGCCAATTTAAAATTACTTCATTTAATCCCATTTTGCACAATTTATGGCACAATAATTTGATATTAACTGTGTCAAATATATCAAAGGCATCAAGGTAAATAGAATCAACTTGTTTTTTTTTCTGAATTCCATATGATAACGAGCTTGTGTACTCAATTAAATTTGTCAATGTAGATTTTCCATTTATAAATCCATGTTGATGTTCAGAAATTATATTTTTCAAATACGAATTGATATGACGGGAAATAATAGAATCCAACAGTTTTGGAATTGTGCATTGAACTGCAACTCCACGGTAGTTTTTTACATCCGATTTATTCCCTGTTTTGAATATAGGTCGAACAAATGATTGTTTCCATAAATCTGGAACAACCGCAAGTTCCAATGACATTTTTAAAAGTTCAGTAATTGGTTTGATCAGTGAATTTTGACACTTTTTTATGAAAAAGTTTGGTAAATTGTCTGGACCAGTTACCATATTTGAAGGAATGTCTTTAATAGCTTGGCTAACTATCGCTTCGTTGATGTTGATTGGTGGAATAATTGTACAAATGTTAAATGTTTTATCTTTATGTTGATTGTTTATTTCATAATTCACAATCACGGAGTCATCATGTTGTTCATAAATTGATTCGAAAAATTTTCGAAATAATTCAGCAGTTTCTACGATGGTTTTTGAGGTTTCATTTTCATATTTCATATTTTTTGGAAAATCATCAGATGGCTTTTTCGAGTTTTTTTCATGTTTGAAAAATTGTTGTGGATCCAGAGAAATAGAATTTTCCATCTCGATTTTGTAGTCATAATATCTTTGTGCCAAGTATTTTTTATATTCTTTCCTCTTAGTGGTATATTTAATACGGAGTTCCAAGGAATTATTCATTGAAAATTTCTTGTGAAGTTTATTCATTTGATTTTTCAGGTTGATTGTTGTTTTGTCAAACCACTTAGGATGAATCAATGGTTTTTTTTCTTTTTGTTTGACATGCTCAGAAATTGCTGATTCAATAATAGAATAGAATGAAGTGATTCGTTCGTTTAATGTGCGACCTTGAAAAATTGACTCCCAATTAATCATGTTGAAGTAACAGTTTATTTCACTGTAATTTGCATTAAAAAAATCCATATATGTTTTCCCATTTCGATCAAAATTTTCTTTGTATTCGAACATTAATTCAATTGTAATTGCTTTATGATGGATTTCATTATCAAGAAGATGGTTTGGACAAATTTCACATGAGCATTGATCAGGATCATTGGTCCAAACAAGATCGAGTAAACGACCATTGTCATTGTGATGACTGTTAATTTGACTCAAGCCCAGATCATGAAGATATTCATTTGTTATTATTTCTTGTTGACGTCTCAAATTTGTTGGTATAAACGTATTCGCCATATCATCAGATTGTATCCAGTTGAGACTCGGTAAATTAAAATCACCATGACTGTTGTTTCATTATTAATGTGTTCAATGATATCTTTTGCGTAATTCATATGGTTCATGTAAATTTCAGGTTTTGATGCTGGTGGAATATAGATAGATGCAAGAACTAAATTCTGTTCACCATTTGAAATTTTTACATACAAAAGCTCACACCCTCTGTTTTCACCACTTGAAATCAATTTTGAGGAAAATTGCTTTGAAACTTTTAATGTTCCACCTTTGTTCAATTTTTCACTTGTATTTGCTGTACGATCACATCTGAAAACTTCAAAATTCATTGGAAAGACTTCGTTTGACATAGCTGATTCATTCAACGCTGTTTCAGTAAATATGTAAATCGGAAAATTGGCAGCAAGAATCTCTGAATATAGATGTTAGCGTTTTGTCAACAGTCCATTGACATTTTGACAATATATCAGAGTTGTGTTGATGCAACAGGTACTTTTGATTGATGGTGTTGAATTTAATTTAAAATTTCTTGAGTTTCCATTTCTGTTTGGGCTGAATTTCGGTTTTTCTTGGCGTTTAAATCAGGAAAAAAATCATTGAATGTTTGATTTTGAATCTGGATGAATTCACGAATCATAATGTCTTGAGGCCAGATTTCAACGTTATTGAGAATTTCGAAAGTATCGATGTTCATTTCGATTTTGAAGGATACAAACTTAAACGTTGTCAAGTCGCAATCTTTCTTGACTAGTTTATGCACATTGAACATCGATTTGTCATTGATTTGTGTGTTTGTTGTAATAAAGTTGACAATCTCATCGTTCGATACTGTAGGACACAATCGAGAAATCCAAAGTGCCTTTTCAAACTTTGGTTTTGAATCACGAATTAGTTTCGGATTTTGTTTTGGAACGATTGATAAGCCACATGAATTGATATTAATTCCAGATTTCGGGCCAGGTACATTCATTTTTTGAATTGATTGTGTTGATTCAGAGCGTTTCCTTTTGATAGATCGAATGGGAATGGGATTGTCGTACTGATTCAGCAAATGACATTTTTGGTGTATGCAATTGTTTCATTGATTGAGGTGTGTTGCTTCGAATCTGTTGTTCAATTTATTTATACTGATGCTTGAACAAATTTTTCACATAGTACTTTATTTTCCATTGAAATCGATATGATTGAATTAAGATCATTTGACTGAATATCCGTATTCATTTTGATTACATTGACCATTTCTTTGATGTTATTCAAATCTGCAACGATTGTTTGAGCTTCGGGTAAATCATTTGTTTTTGTTTGTCTACTACGAGAATTGCTTCTGTTTGTATTAGGCAATTTGAGGTTAGATTTGATTTCTGTTGACGGCAATGATTCAGCACAGCAAACAAACGATGTATATGGTGTAAAGGCATAAATGACTGCACCATTTTTCAATGGAATTTTATTTGTTCCAGTTTTTTCAATTGGATCACTTTTTTCTAAACCAAAACATTTCAAATAAGATAAATTTCCACATTTTGCACATTTAACTTTCGGTCCTTTGATATTAATCGGTGGACATTCATCATGATTACATTATGCCTCATATTGAACAACGGCAGTTTCAATTATTGAAATTTGAGTTAAAGTTGATGTTTTTTCTTGAAACTCGATGTTTTCCTTGAACAGAGTACATAAAATAATATTTACACAATTTTTTAGACTATGAACAACAATTTTAATGATTAAAATAAATTAATTTTATAGACAAAAGAATTTTCAATAACACATTTGACAGATTTAGGTTATCATGTGTCTATTAGTGAAGAGCAAAAAAAAAAAGGTCCTCAGTTTTCGAACCAAAAAATTCGCAATTTTTCTCAAAAAACAGAAAGACGTTAAGGAAATCGGATTTTCGCTCGAAAAACCCTAGCAATTTTAAATTCAATCAAAGTGAAGTGCTAAAAAAAAAAGGTATTCGATTTTGAATAATCAATTTCACAAAATCAAAGACCAATTTGCTACAAAAATTTAGGGGGGGGTCGTCTCAGAAAATTTCAAAGGGGGGGTATAGCATCGTATTTCAGAGAATATATTCACCAATTTGCTGTGAAAGCAAAATCGCTTCACAACCTTTGCAAGAAAAATGTTGGATTTGTATGGTCAACTGAATGTGAAAAATCATTTGAATCATTAAAAACCGCATTGTGCTCAGCACCGGTACTGGCATTTCCAGATTACTCACGCAAATTTTACATAAGCACGGATGCAAGTTTTTCAGTTGATGGGTGCATAAGTAATGATCCACCACCAAACGATAGGCCAATAGAATATTTTTCTAAAACGCTTTCCGACTGCCAACAAAACTATGCAACCAAAAAGAGCTGTTAGCCATCGTTTTTGCGATCGAACAATTTGCACATTACATATGGGGCAAACCGTTTGTTGTTCACACGGATCACGAGGCTTTATTATATCTCTTTAATCAAAATAAAGTGGGCAGTAGGCTATTGAGATGGAAACTAGTTTTATCCGAATATGATTTCGAAATATTGTACCGGAAGGGGAAAAATAATGATGTTAGTGATTGTCTATCAAGAAATATAATAATGTTGTTAGTAAAAAATCCGGTCATTAAATCAATTATGAGCATAATCACAAGGAGCAATGCAAAATAAAATACAATACACGATTCAAACAAAACTGCTGACAAGCCAGGTGGATCGTTTTACATGAACGAAGATTCGAGCATTACAATGGACACGAAAAAATATGAAAAAATTGTGTGGCTAAAAAAATGACAAAGCAAATATTACGTTTAAAAAACTGCAACTAAAAATACAGCGAAAAATCGAATACTAAATATCATGATATTTTTTGCAAGTGCACTTGAAAAAAATAACGATTTTTTCGAAATGATTTTCGTTCCGAAATTTGGTTTCGATGCATCCAATCTACAAACATTGAATTATATGAAGACTGTAGAAAAACCCATATCGAGCGAATTGCAGTGAATATCGGAATATCATCGTTTAAAAACGTTTTCGAAATGAAAATGCTGCTCAAAAGGGGAATATTCTGACATAAATTTGCTAATTTTTTAAAACCATTATTGTCCTGAATATCAAATAAATTGTTAGAATGACAAGTATAAGCTGAACTAAAAAATTCAGCAAAATTTCTATATCTTTACATGATCTTCTATCATTTCACGCGGCAAATCATTGACAGTCTTTCTCATAGCATTAACATACTTGAAAAATTCAATTGGGTTATCAACAATTAGCTCTTCCATTTTCATCTTGTAGTTATTATAAGCAATACGAGAACATCTATTGTATTCAGTGCGAGCAATTTTGAAATAATTGTCATCATTCAAAGAATTATGACGTTTTTTCCGCAATTTGTTCAATTTATTCTTTAGATCAATCATATTAACAATTCTCTTTTTCAATTTTATATGTTATATGAATTTATTACGTTATTGACAAAAGCATAAAACTTGCTTAGAATATCATCGAGTGAATTTTCAGCTAATAACAAGTCCCAATCGATGAAGCCAAAAACATCATTTATTACATCATAATCAGCATTTCTAAAATCAAGAAATTCCTAATGATTGTTTTTAATCTCAATGTCAAGGTTAAAATAAATGTAAACCTCAATGGAACTGTAGTGAACTTCTGATTTCACCAAATAAACGTTGCTATTTACACAATATGATAAATCAGGATCATTAGTCCAAATCAAATCCATCATTTTACCATTTTTTTTTGAAAAACCATTAATTTGTGACAAACCCAGTTCATGAAAAGAATCCAAGATAAACTCCTTCCTTGAACATGCATTAATGGGATAATAAATGTTCGGATTTTCAATATCTTCAGAAATCCACATTAAATCCGATAAATAGAAATACCCCGAAACAAAAATTGAATTCTTGTGAAGATGTTTCATGTTTATTGACTTAAGTGCATCAACAACATTTTCGAAAATCTTGAATGGTGAATTTGGTCTAATATACAATTCAACCAATCAAAACGTTTTGTGTTAAATGTCAATAGACACACAAACCACTTCAGCACCATAAGATTCTCCATGAAAAATCAATTGACCATTTAATGATTTGTGTGTTGCAACCAAAACTCCTTCCTTGAACATGCATTAATGGGATAATAAATGTTCGGATTTTCAATATCTTCAGAAATCCACATTAAATCCGATAAATAGAAATCCCCCGAAACAAAAATTGAATTCTTGTGAAGATGTTTCATGTTTATTGACTTAAGTGCATCAACAACATTTTCGAATCTCTCTCTCTCTCTCTCTTTCATCTATTATTTTTCTTAATAGATTGATCTCTCTCCGTATGAATCGAACGGTCACATCAAAATACATCAAAAGAATTCGGAAAAATCTCATTACTATTGATGTTGCAATCCAGATGAGTTTCACACAGCATGTAAACTTTATATTCATTAATTAATATATTTGAATAAAATTCCGGTATTTTTGTTTTTAATCCGTTGACATTGCAGGAATAAATGAAACTATTCCCTTCAAAAGCAAAGCCATTATTATCTATCAGGAATATAGGTTGGAACATTTGGTTCGGTACAAATCCCTGTTGAAACTGAGCCTGATTCACATAATGGGGATAGTGAATTGGATTGGTAAATGGTACTGGATATGCCTGATTCCAAAAAGGAATATCAGTCTAACCAAATTGTTGAGCATTTCGATTAAAATGAGTGTGAGGCTGATAAGCTTGCCGATATCTTTCCCGAGATGGATAATCATTGAATCCACTTGTTCGCTGATATGAATGTGGCATATTTTGAATATGATGAGTAGGCCAATTATAATTGCTCTGGTTACCATTCAAATCGTTATTGTTTAAACGATTGTTATTTCGAACATTGTTATAAAATTTCCATTGAGAATTAACAAAATGATTCCGTTCAGGGTTACTATAATATTTTCCAACATTTCGTTTGGTTTTATCACACATATTTTGACAAACAGACGGATTATTTACGTTAAACAATTTATAATTTCTGACTTTGTGGTTCTGTGGCTTTTCATATCATGGTTCCGTTGATATTAGTTTTATTTTTGATTTTGTTTTTGCTGCCATTGATGTTGTTGTTGTTATTTTTGTTACTGTTATTGTTATTATTATTCTTATGATTGGGCAAATTATTGGCATTGCCATTTAGCTCCCGAACAGTTTTCCACGGAACTTTTCTGTGTAATGTTTTTCCTGGGAGCCTTTCAGTTGTTATGTTTGTGATTTTAAACTTCTATAATATGATTTGTGTTACATTTCTTATGTTTTTTTGTGCATTTTTCTGGTTTTTTTTCGTATTCATATAAAAGTTCACAATGTCACCGAAAAAAGCGAGGCAAAATTAAAATTTTGTCGATTTTGATGCATTGCTTCGAGCAATTAAAGCAGTAAAAAATGAAAAAAGTCAGTCAGAGCTACAGCGCTTGCACATAATATGGCAAAAAGCAGTCTTCAACGTTATGTGGATAAAATTAAGCGCGCAATTTGTCAATATTGATGCCATCAATGACGATAAGTTGTTGCATTCATTACGTGATATGACTTCCAAAGGCTCGAAGACGCAACAAATGCAAAACAGCTGTTCATCTTAAGTCAATATGACTTGCGAAAATTGCTACTCGGATTTAGATGACATTGCGAATGAAAATGATGAATAACTCACTTTTTTTTCATTCAAATATTAAGAATTCTTCTCAATAAAAACTAATAATTCATTGCTTGGAAATGATTTTTTCAATTTTTCAGAAATGTTTTCTAGTGGCCTGTGGGCCAAAAATGTGTGGCTTAATGTGTTAAGGCACAAAAAAAAATTGCCAAAAATGACACTTTTTGAAAATCGAATTTTTTTTCCCACTGAAACAAAATTTCATAAGTAAAAATGTAGCTAATGAAATTACCTATCGAATGGTGTCTTTGGTTTTGAAAAGTGTTTTCATATGAACTATGACTACGTGTTGAATACAACAACGTGTCCCACTATAGGGAATATTCCCCTAACCTTTTTTTTGATTCAATTTAAAATTACCTTCGGACTGTTTATTATTTGGATTGCACTTATCAACTGCAATCGCCGAATTTACATCACTACACGTATCATGACATTTTTCCGTATTCAATTCGGCATAATTTTCATTTTCTCCAATTTATCATTGCAAACTTCACATGCAAACAGTGAATTTTCATTGAAGATATAATATTTGCTCCATCTATATTTAGATCGAAAATCTCATATGCCGAAAATTTTCAACACCACATTTGCCCACTGGTGATTAATAATAAAAATAAGAACATTTTTGAATAGGCAGATTAGAATAGAATTCTTTAAGTCTAAAATTGATATAAGAAATTGTTTATTTCATGTTTTGATTTTGTTATTCGGTATTCACCTTTTAAATGGATCATTGAATTCAGTCATTAGATCAAATTCCGATTAGATCCATATTTGATTAATTTCGGTTCGGTCGGATCGGACAACGGTCTATTTTCCCTCGAAGTAGACATCGTTGTCTAATAATGTTATTGTTGATTATTTCATTTATTAAAAGAGCCACCATTGCTAGGTCCTGGAAATGCATCTTTCGCTTCTTATGGATCATCGGAGTATCATCAAAATGCAAGTGATATTGGTGTAACCCCAAATGTTCCCATTGGTAAGCCAATTTTGAAATATGTTATTAATTTTGTAGGTATGTTCAAGCTTTTCAGTGTTTTCTCAGTGAAAGTGGCATGGCCGATTTACATATCGATGATGAAAAATGTATTGAAGGAAAACTTTTTACCACATAGAAAGAACACTGAAAACGCATTGCACGGCCACACACTGAGAAAAAAATATGCATATGCTTGGCGCAAAACTACAAATATTCGTGCGCTTCACGAATTTTTGTATGATGCACGAATATTAGTTGTTTTTCGCCACGAATATGCATATTCGTTTCCCAATGCATCACAATCACGCAATTCAGGGGAAATTGAGTCAATTGAATTTTCATAAATGACTACCAGTAACACCAATATGATTGGTGTTGTTGTCATTTGAACCCATTCAGATATTCGCCAAGTATCATACTAGAATTTCGATTTTTTTTTTGTTTTTTAAAGAAAGTTCGAAAAAATAATCGTACATAATTTGCAGTGTTGTGCTGGTTTTTTGCGTACTTCTCACGAAAGGGAATGGAATGAATGATTGTGCAGCAAGTTGTGATTGTTTATTCATTTCATTGATTATATTTTAATTATTGTTGGTGCATTTTGTTGACATTGCACGTAGACGGCCGATACAATAATGACAATATAATTGGTAACCAAATGAAATAAAAAAGCTAAAATCGGCGCTATGCATAATGCTGATAAAACATTGCGCACAACGTATAAACACTTACACAATTCCATATTCTTTGAAAATATTGCTTCAAATTCTTGTAAATTGCATTAAAATCGAGTTGACCCGAATAGCCCACATGAAAACCAAACGACGATGTCGACTGTAATTCTTTCAAGATTATTAAAAAAACAATTTTGTCCAGGTGCTGCACTCTATCAGAGCGCTTTGACTTTAATGATGTTTACATACTTTTGAGGAAATAATAAAACAATGCGAACAGTATGGCGCATACTTACGCATTTTAGCGTGCTGAAAGACAATCAAAGAGAAACAACCGAGTCGTTTGATGTGATACTAAAGACTAAAACGTATATATTGATTTATTATTATTATTACGGCACCAAACAGCGTTTCTTCGCCAAAGGTGGTTTATTTAAAATATTATAGATTATATTTACAGTTAATTCAAATATAAAGATAAATGCAGATTCAAAAATCGTATCGAATCAACAATCCATTGCCAATCCTAATGATTTCGGAGCAAGTCTCTGTGATTGCTGAACTACAAAAATGAATCCAAACAAGATAAACAATCATTTACTATTCGATCAAATTCTTAAACATTGTAGTCAATCTCTTCTTAACCACATCTGAGCTAATATTAAAATCAATTACAAACTCATCCAAAATTTTTTCATTATAATATCTGTTGAAAGTTTCTATTAAGTTTATCAATGCCATATATTTCTGATAACCATGATTCATTGTACCAATGAGGCAAATTATGGTGATAGACAAAAATTAACGCCCTCTACAAACGTAAATGTGAAGACCACATAACATCAATAGATACTGTTTTCCAACTTTCTTAGTGAAGACACACACCGATATGATATTACATGTACATTTGAGTTCGATTGTAGATGGCGTTGAACTTGTGTGTGATTTAGTTTCACAATTGAAATTATATGTTAATTTGCCTCATTGATT
>JAQOWM010000959.1:0-169586 GCA_029041755.1 Resseliella maxima
TGATATGAAAGTTTTGCGTATGATTTCGGGTGTGTCGCGTAGGGATCAATGGTTAATTTTGAATGCTGAAGTGAATGCACCGAGAGGTAGAGGTAGACCGCGAAGACGATATTGGATTCGGTTAAGAACGACTTGAATGAAAGAGGGTATGATTGGAATAGGGAAACTGAAGACCTGGCTCTCGATAGGGTACGCTGGAGGAGAATTGTTATTAGCCGACCATTACAAAACAGACCAGACGCTGAAGGGCATTAATGGTCTTTAAATGATTGTTGTTGTTGTTGTTTGTCGAAACATTCATAATTACTGATATCTGAATTCTTTTTCTTTCATACAAAATACTATGAAAACAAAACATAACCTCAAATTTCATATTGATAAGTGAAAAACTTAAAAAAAAAAATTTTCTACGGTTAAAGTAATTTTTAAAATAACTTTCAAACTAATAATCATCTATAAAGTAGAAATAACACATCCTTAGTTCAGTGGCTCTTAGTCTAAAATAATAAACATCTCAATAAGATTATTCGGATTGATCTTAATAAATAATAACAAACTAATAAAATATTATGTTAATAAAAAATTTAATAACATATCGATTTGGTACATCTGTACACACAAAGAAAATATTTTATGACAGCTGTCAAATATTTTTTCGAAATACCAAATTTTTCACCATACAAAATTGTAAAATCCTGACCAAAAAATGTTTTGAAATCCAAGAGATGCGCATTGATATGGCGATGTCATAGAAGCCATCTTCTAAAGATTTTGGTACTACAATGCAAACTCAATGTATTTGTTTCTTCTTCTTCTCCTCCTTTATTTGTCTTGTTCTTCTTTTCTGCTTCTCATACATTATAGCTAGGGGCAATCATGTCCAACAAATCTTGCAAATCATGCGAGTCATTGAGATTCGTACGAATCTTCTACGAATCTCAGTTTGATGTTTGTGCTATTTACAATGTAATATTACTTAGGCTTTTACAGTGTGTTGTGTACGCAAAAATATAAAATGGTATAACATATTAATTTAAACCGTGAATTTTATTTCAATATTTATTTGTGTGTTTGTAGTGTTGACTGCGAACGTTCGTTGTTCGTTCGTAGAAAAATAAAAATTGGTTTTTGCTCGTTCGTTCGTTCGTAGAAAAATAAAAATTGGTTTTTGCTCGTTCGTTCGTTCGTAGAAAAATAAAAATTGGTTTTTGCTCGTTCGTTCGTTCGTAGCGTTTCAAAAAAATCGTTTGTTCGTTAGTACCATTATCTAAAAATGTTTGGCATACATATTTAATTTGAACAAAATAAACTCAAAATAAACTCAGAGAAAAAATCGTGCGAAGAAACAAAATATAATTTCAAGTATGATTACAGAAATGAAAAATATAATTCAATAAACAATTCATATTTTGATTAAATTTTTATCCCTTTTTTTGTTCACCATAAAATTATTCTATTCATTGTTGTTTAATTGTATTCATTTACAAAAGTACTGAGAAGAACTATGTTTAGAATATATACAGTTCTTCAATTCAAAAATATTCGTTATTCATGTGTTGGAAATTCCAACTTGGATTTCATGAGGCAATCTAAATAACCTGAGCATTGATTGTTTTGTATAAAATAAAGTTTAAATTGAATTCTACGAACGAACGAACGAGCAAATTTTATTTTTTAAAAATTACGAACGAACGATCGAACAAAAATCATTTTGTCAATTTCTACGAACGAACGAACGGACTAAAATAAGAATTTTTATTCTTACGAACGAACGAACGAGCAAATATGTTATGTCTAATGCCTACGAACGAACGAACGAGTGTTCGTAGATATTCGTAGGCCAACACTATGTGTTTGTGATTTTTAAGCAAATTTAATTTCGGAAATAGAAAAGATTTCTAAAGAAGTTTTTCCACCTGATTTAAAGCAAATTTTGAAAGAATGTTGTTTCCACACCGAAATATCTTTGTTGCAATTGATACTGAAGTGATTGCCGACATTGAAAATTATGTAAATAGCAACAGTGTAGCAAGAAATCCAATTGACAATTTCCACAATAGTGGAAATCCTAAGCATTTGTAATTAACAGTCATTAATATCCAAATAAATAATTATTTAATTAAAAATAGAATTTAAAATAACTACCCAAGCAAAAACCTACATTCCTTTTACGTTGAGCGTTAGCGTGACACTCAAATGTACAGTGCTGTACAGTGCAATGTGTACTATGTTTGAGTGTCACGCTAACACTCGACATAAAAGAAGTGTAGATTTTTGACTGGGTAATTCGAAATATACTTCATAGGCTACGCAGGAAATAGTAGATGAACATTATATTCAACATAAATCTCAAACGTTTCATGAAAAATTGATTGAATTTATGACAAACACTCCACTCATTCCAATGATATGGGAAGGTGCGAATGCTGTTAAAGTAACGCGAAATATGGTGGGAAATTATCGACCAGAATTTTCAGAACCAGGAACAATTCGAGGCGATTTCAGTTTGGATATTATGAACAACGTTATACATGGATCTGATTCAATAGAAAGAGCAAATAAAGAAATAAGCATCTGGTTCCAACCACATGAAATCATCCCACCAACATCGACCGATGAACAATAGATATCAACAAAGTTTGATGAGAATTTATATGATATGCTATTTGCATGTATTGAGTATGCCTAAATATATCGATAAATCTCTTTTGCGATGATTATTACGAGTGACAAAACCAAAATATAAAACACGAAATTGTTGATATCACTTTCGAAACGAATATATAATAATATTGAAATTTTTATTGTAGAACAAGAAATGCTTAGTTGTTTTAAACAATTTTTTTATGATCCTCAAATTCTGAAATAAGGAAAAAGATCGGGAGAAACTACTTACAATCAGATCAAACTAAAATATTGGAAATATGTTTAAATTATCATAAATAAAAAAAAATCATTATATTATGACGCAAATTATCATGTTGTTGTTGTTATATTATAAAGCTTATAACATTAAAAATTATTCATTCCACAAAAGGTAATATTATGTAAAATCCAAATTAGAAACGTTGGTATCGTTTCAATCTATAACGGAGCTATATACTTCATTTAGATAATGTATTTAGAGCTTCGGACGAAGTATGCCTACGCCATCTAAATTATGTAAGACGAATGATCCAATTACTACAGATTTTAATACAATAAAAAAATATTCGAATAACCAAATAGCAATAACATAATTTTTCGTTATTGGAAATTATTCAATAAGTTCCAATAGAATATTGTAATTTATTGGGTCCAAAGACAATAACTTTCAATATACCATATTTTTTTATTGCAATATTTTTCAATTGCAATATTGTATATTATTGGAATGAACACCATAAAATCCAATAACACATATTTTTTTATTGCAATTTTTTTCTATTGCTTATTGGTTTTTTATTTAGAATAATATTGCTTTTTTTTGTACAATAATATTGGAATTTATTTGATAATTATAAAAATTTTATTTTATAAAACACCAAGATTAAGACGACGACGAACGAAAAAAAATGGACAGGAGCTGAAAATCGAATAAAGTTTCCATAATTTTGACAGAAGCGACAACACTAAAAATTCAAATCCTTCTGTTCATTCTCTGAAAATTTTTAATTTTCAAATAATTTTCAATATTATCTATCAAAAAAATGCAATATTATTATGAAAAAAATGGCAATATTATTCGAAATAAAAACCCAATAAAATATTGGAAATAATTGCAGTAAGAAAATATTGCTATTGGATTTTATGGTGTTCATTCCAATAATATACAATATCGTTATTGCAAACTATTGGAATAAAAAAATATGGTATATTGAAAGTATTGTCATCGTACACAATAAATTTTTATGTGTTATTGGTAATATTGGAATTTATTACAATATTTAAAAGTAAAATCTGTATCAATTACTGGAAACGAATATTTTTTTTTATATTCTAAGCATGTAATATTTTTTCATGAATAAAATGAAATATTTCACATTAAAACACAATTAATTATGAACTGTAATTTTTTTCAAGATTTTATTGCGTTAAATTGCATAAATAAATTGTGCTGATCAGTATGTATATGGGCTTACATCTCTCCTAATTTTTATTCACATTTAATAGCAACATGTTGCTGTCAAACTCATTGCTTACATTTTCTATGACAAAAACATAACCTTATTTATTGAAGCTACTTAAAGAAAATAATTACGATAAATGGCGTCCGAAATTCAATCTAGACTATAAATTCTCCACATATGGCCCTCTTTTTCAATCTATTTTCCAATTTGGAATTTCCATTACGAATCCACAAAGTATATACTTTGATATCTAAATATTGCGATAATGATATACAGAGAATATTTTTTTGATGGCTGCCCAGTGCCCAGCCATAGCGACCGTTAGTTGCTGTCAGCAGCCACTATTTCAACGCAATGTTCTGTATATAAGCCTGAACACGAAGAGAATAGCGAGTTGAAAAATCACATCTTAAACATGTGAACACCGTATAATATTCATTTGCGCATGCTATGTATTTCATTATAGTATATGTATAGTAATAAATGTTCTGATATAATTTTTCAAACTGTAAAAATAAATTAATTAGGAAGTTTGCGGAATGCATGTGTGTAAGAATGGTAAAAAGAACACAGATTGGTGGAACGATAAGGTGCAGGAGGCAGTGAAGGAAAAAAGAGTGAGATGGATGCGTTGGATGCAAAGTAGAAAGGAAGAGGACTTAGAGTCGTATAGGGAACAAAAAAGGGTAGTGAAAGAGTTGGTGAGAGCAGCTAAGGAGGGTGAATGGGTGAAATTCGGTAATGATTTAGAAGAAGCAGGGCAACAGAGGAATAAAGTTTTCTGGTCTAAGGTTAAGAACATCCGTAATGGTGGTAAAAGACAGGCGCCAGGGGCCGTTTTAGATAAGGCAGGAGAGCTAGTGATTGGTAGAAAAAATGTATTGAAAATTGTATTGTAAAGCAGCAGGAGTGGATGAGATTAGGAATGAATATTTAATTTGTAGTGGTTCAGTGGGGATTCGATGGTTACATCGGTTGTTGAATCTAGCGTGGAATTCATCAGTTGTCCCGAAGGAATGGGGGGGTGCAGTTATCTCACCACTCCATAAGAAGGGTAGCAACAGAGATTGTAACAACTATCGTGGAATTTCTCTATTGAGTGTTGTTGGAAAAGTTTATAGTGCAATTTTAGAAAAACGAATCAGAGCTATTGTCGAATCGCTCTTGGATGAAAACCAATCAGGCTTCAGACCGATGCGCGGATGTTAAGATCAAATTTTTTGCATGAGACAAATAATAGAGAAGTTCCATGAAAGAAACAAGGATATATATGTATGTTTTGTCGATTTACAAAAAGCGTATGATTGTATACCCAGAGCTAATTTGTAGTCAGTTTTGAGTGAATACGGAGTGAATGGTTTTCTTCTGGGGGCAATTAGGAGTTTGTATAAACGCTGTGAAGCCGCTGTGAGAGTGGATGGTGAATTGAGTGAATGGTTTGAAGTGCGAAATGGTCTCCGACAGGACTGTACTATTTCACCGCTTTTATTTATAATTTATATGGATAAATTGATTAAATCAGCTAATCTGAAAGGTAACGTAGTTTTGGGGGGAAATATTATCTCTGCCCTTGCATATGCAGATGATCTAGTATTGTTTGGCGGCTCAGAACAGGAGCTACAAAACAGTATTAGTGATTTAGAAGCGGCCTGTACGAACTTTGGAATGACCATTAGCAGTTTAAAAACACAGGTTATGCATATTGGAATAAATCGGAAGCAAGTGAATTGTCTGTTGAATGGGAGGGACTCAAACAATTTAATTCATGGTTTGGAAGTGGCTGATATGAAAGTTTTGCGTATGATTTCGGGAGTGTCGCGTAGGGACCATTAGGAGAATAGAATTACAAAATAGACCAGACGCTGAAGGGCAATAATGGTCTTTAAATGATTGTTGTTGTTTGTTGTTGTTGTTGTAAAAATAAATTGGAATTTACTGTAAACAGATGTTTACCTCAAAAAAAAATCAAATTGATATTATGTAATCAAATCAAGGATGCATTGTATTTTATATGGAAGAAATCGCCCATAAGAAATGTATTGCCAATGTAATTATTATGGGATGCATTATGGGTAGTATAAAGGTGCGTTTTCCTCGTCAACGATTGTAAATGTATGGAATCGCTGTTAATCGTTGGCGTAGGAAAACGCACCTTAAGAGTCTGTGTATTATAATTTTCTGTCGTATAAGAACGCCACTGATGCATGTTGTGATATATTTTGAAACTAAAGACTTATTGCCATACATTCGTACTCATTACTCAATGAGTACGTTTGTACTACTCATACTACCACAACGTTGTACGCAGACACGGCATCGTTTGTGTTTTCAGTAAAGACGCTGTTACAAAACTAGTAAAATAGTTACAAAATTTATCCAGAAAAGTCTCATTTCTGTTATATTTCTGTAGCTTGCAACAAATTGATCACATAATGTATATAATACGGTATTTGGTTCAATCATTGCCTACCTCGGCAAAATAGTTATAGATACACGTGTGTATAGAAGTTTTAGTTTGGATTCCGATCATTACTTGGTTGCAAGAAAATTACGTCAATTCCCTCGGTCCCCCCTGAAATATCTACAAATGTGATATGCGCAATAATAATCAAATACACAAACATATACATTGTATTTTCCTAAATGCTGATTCTATTTTAAACATCACTATTTGTTTGCAAAATTATTGAATCCAAACCAAACACGAAATTATCTGATAGCCAAGAAATCGTAATGTAAAATACAAGATTATTATTCCAAATATACAGCCAAATAGTAATGCTGCACATTCCATATGCGATATGTTTCTCTTTTCTGGATTTGTATATATTGTTAGACCACCCTGTTTATAAAAATAAATATTATACTCATAGTAAGAAAGATAAAAATTAAAAAAAGACATTCGATCAAACTTACCCAACCATCATTTTCATTAATCCACGAAGCCAATTCATCCTCAACAACATCGGCAATTCCTTCGACCAATTTTGGTAAATATTCCGGGTGGTCTTGTCGCACACAATCAACAGCCAAACCTCCAACGATGGCGAATAATGCCACAACCTACAACGGAACAAAACAATTTGTGATTGTCCAAAATTGCTTAGAAAAATTATGTTTTGCATACTTTTCCCCAAGTTATTTCGTGTCGAAATAGATCGCGGGCAACAGCACTTAAGATTGCTGGTGCAGTATCGGCTGTTTGCAAATCACTACTAGACGGTCGTGTGATTTGTCTTGTTACATTCATGTACAACGATGGATGCATCCTTTCCAATTCTTCCCCAACCTTTAGTTAAGACATTGAATTGGATAACAAATTAAAAACAAATAATTGAAAAATGTTTTAATTTATGAAAACTAAATATTTCTTCAAATTATAAATTTTAATAGTAATTGAATCATACATAGTTCAAGACTGGAAAAACTTCTCGTACAATGTGTGCGGATGGTGTGCCAATGATGCTTCTCAATCGTTGTAAACCAATTTTTTTTGTAAAGAGACCGGATCGTTTCAAGCGATTGCGAATATATTGACTGCTTAAGCATTTCCCTTGTGTAACAAGATCTTGAATAGGTACGGCGGCGGGCAATTTCCATCCAATTGTACTTGATAATTTTCTTGTAACAACATCACTGACATTACTGAATCGTCGACGAGCGGACAAACCGTTCGCCTCACTCAACAGCGATGTTGAATGCAATGCAATGGGAAAACTAAATTTTCGTTTATTTTCAATAACCGGCGCGAGATCCATGGCTTTCGGTGATGGAGCCGGTGATGTGGTTCTTTGATGTAGTAATGATGCACACTCTACTGTATTTGTATAAATTCTGTCTACAGACAACATTGTGTGATAAGAAAAAAAGCGCCACAAATTCTGAAACATTCAAACAAAAGTAAATCATTTCACGTTGAAAAAATGTTTGTTTCTCAAGAGAAAATAAAAAGATTTTTCCAATTATATGATCACTTTTAACCAAATTGTTTCTGGATTGAGCCAGATAAATAATGTAATGCATAATTAACTGAATCTTTCTAAAAACAAATATTGTGCGTATAAAATATGCAGAATGTGTACGCAAGCGACAAATAATTCGTGATTCAATTCAAACTAAGCCTCACGACTAGCTAAAATAGGTCAACTTTCGTTAAGACAATGCAATTCAATTTCATTCACTACAAATAATAAAGTGTCCAAAATCATCGAGTTTCAATTCAAAATAATTTTATATCTTTCATCTTTGTTCTCGTTTTCTTTTTTAGTTTTTTGCCAAATCGATTGTGTTTTTACACGATTTCATTTCAATCATAAAACATAAAAGAGATGAACCCAATTTAATGCTGGTGAGTGTTGTATAAAAACGGTAGTAAAGCGTTGATACTGGTCAGTGTTGAGAATGATGCACATTAACCAAGTTAATTGAATTGCTTGATGTAACTGCTTTTTTGTATCCCTATTTTCAAATGTGAAAATGAATCAAATCTAATCGACGACATAGACTCTCTTATCAGTAATCGTGTGTACGTGGTTTTTCAATGGAAAATGTTGCCGATAAGTCCTATAGTTATTTTGATCGTTTTTTGTGTTCAAATTAGTGCCGATATTTCATATCTTAAATCATCAATAGCTAGTTCAAATAATGATAATCATTTTCGAGGATTTAATGGATACCAATATAATCCACCATTGCTTCAATTGCCGAGCTCAGTTCCAAAACCTACAACATCCACATTTCGTCCCGAAATCATCATTAATAAAGGTAATTCTAATTCAGTTAATTGATTAAAGAAAAAATTGTTAGTATTTATTTTATTGCTCGATTTATCATTTTATTAAAAAGGTATTTCGAGATATTGAAAATGAAAAAATTGATTTGACCAATTAAAAACAACGGAAATTTTAATTTTAATGAAAAGTCATATTTCTTTCCCTTGGAGTTTATTTCCCTTTGTTGTTTGGTCCACATAATCAGAATTCGCAATTTCAGCAGAACCATCGAATATTTATTTGCCACCAACAAGTGAAGGTCCAATAGTGATTCATCCTCCGGATAATTTTGATATGGGCGTTTATTTGCCACCGTTTAATGAAGAATTTCCACTACCACAAACGGAACAGCCGCAAGAATATTTACCTCCCGAAACTGTAAAAAATAAATGAATATTGAAGAGAAAATTTCTATTGAAAATAATTTTTGAAAATCTTTTCAGGTGCCAGAAAATCAATATTTACCACCTGATGAGCCGAATGAAACATATCAATATTCAAGACCAAAACAGTCAAAATTTTCTCGTACTTCTAATGTCATTCTTCGCTCGAAATCGAATGCAATACATATATCCGTGAAAAGTTTGCGTTGTTTAGACGGAAATGGTGGTTATTTTCAAGGAAATATTGGTGTCCAAAGTTTTATAAGAAATTTACCGATAATTGATTTGGACAAAATTGATTCGCACTGCCAGTTCCATTTGGTTAATATTGGATTAATTCTAAATATTCCATATGTCGATTTTCAAAGATGTGGCATCATTAATTGTGGCAATAGCGAACTCTGCGTGAATTTAAGATTACCACAAATTTTTGGCATGAAATCGATTGATGACAATTTGATAACATTAAAATGTAAAGTACAAGAGAGAATTGTGAGCAAAACACATGCTCTCAAATTTGGTGTGTCGCATTCGGGGTGGGTATTTCATTTCAATTAAGCGAAAAATACTTTATAAGCAATGTGATTTTTCTGCAGACTTTCTAGAAATTCAGTGGTGTTTGCACATGGTGGAACGAAGCAAAAACTTCGCACTCAACTGGGATTATATCGTCAATCTGCAAGTGGATTTACGAGAAATATTGAATCTGGATCATTTGTTCAACTGGGAGAAGAATTGATGCTTCGGGCTCAAATAAAATCTGGTGATGGTAAAAAATCACTGTAGACAATCGTAAATGTTTCAAATTCATGATTCTAGTTTCCCTATAAAACTATAGGTTGGAATTATAGCCGTATTGCAGATGTTTCGTTACAAAGACTTGATACCAATGGAGATGTTTTGAGTTTAGCCACGCTTATCAAATCAAATGGATGTATAAACCCGCAAATGAAATCTGTTTGTCCACTTCCTCCTGTATTCGAGCCGCCGTTGGGCCATCGCTTCAGTTTTCGAGTGATTATGTTCCAAGGAATGAAAAGCGGTGACGAAATATTTATGACCGTTCGAATAATTGGGTGCATTGATCACCAGGACTGCCATTTGGTAAATCCACACTCATTTATCAATTTAATTTGCACAAAAATCTTCTATATTCTATGATAATTATATCTTATTATTAATTATTTGTAAATAAAAGCGTTCAGATGTTCAATCAATTTTTTTCTAATTATACATTTATTCATATGCTCAAAAGGATCACGTTAACTGTGCCGACGACCGATCTCATATAACATCGAAGCGAGTTCGACGTGATGCTGTCCATAGTACGTTTGATGATAAATCAATGGAAACACTAGTTGAAGTATCGAACGTATCATTTCGTGTTATAATGCCGTCAGATTTCGAACAGATTAAATCATTCAATCACGCAACAAGTAATTATAAAGGCAAAATTGCTTTTGTTGTCACAGTCACCGTAGTTAGCTTTTTAACTATAATATTTTTAATTATCATTAAGCAACGGGTGCACCGATCATTTTTCGTATGGGATAAATACTAAGATACCTAATATTATTTCTTTGATCAGCATGTAACGGACGGAATGTTCATGCAAACAACTAATGAGTAGAGAAATAAAATCGATCGAATTCTGATTTTTTTACTTCAATACACACTTTTCAAACATTTTTTTTATTATATAAAGCAAAAAGTGTCTGGTTGGAAGAAAAAACGTCATGTCGGAAAGTTGAGGAGTAAGATGACAAAAGAAGTAACAGCATGGAGCAATTGACACTCACTAGAATTGGCAAAGTAGTAAGATCTAGATGAAAAGTAACAAGATTAGACTTGCATGTTATTACTATCTTTACATAGAGTATGAAATTTAACTCTGTGTGTACGCGCACATATTCAATATTTGCACTCATATCTGGTGTGAGCCACACATGGTACTCAAATTTTCCGCGAGAGCGCACATTTCTATAGAATTTTACCGACCACGAACAATAAACGAACGAAAATCACATCGACGCCTCCTATACACTTTGCTTTGAATTGTCGTCATTCATATACTGAGTAGGTACTATTGATGTTGACGCACACTTAAAACGTCAGTGGCGAAATATTGAGAATGTGGTAGTGAAAATAAAATTTACCTAAAAATTATTAAATTTAAATGTAAATTGTATTTTCACTACCACATTCTCAATATTTTGCCACTGACGTTTTGAGTGTGCGGGTTCATATCTGTGATAACGATAGTATCCACATTCAATATGTACAATGAAGGGACTGTATAGATGGCGACTATGTGCTAATGATGTGACATTTCTTATGTAAACATATACGTATTATTCGTGGTCGATTTTACGAAAATCTACATAACTTTTTTAGCTTTCAATTGGCAATTGCATACACACATAGAAATAAGTGTCAGTGTTTATGTATTAGTGATTCTTATTTGTGAATCTGAAACAGAATTCTTTTCACCACTACAAAAATTCTTTTTCGTGAAAACGAATTTTGGTTATGTTGTGTCAAATATATATGGGTGACAGTTCAGATATAAAATTACGTGCTGATTTTTTACACAACATAACCAAAATTCGTTTTCACGAAAAAGAATTTTTGTAGTGGTGAAAAGAATTCTGTTTCAGATTCACAAATAAGAATCACTAATACATAAACACTGACACTTATTTCTATGTGTGTAGTAACGCGCATCAACTGATGATGGTCATTCACACCGTCCGAAATGTATTCGTTTGAGACAATAAAATAAATTCAAATAATCTCTTGACGAGGTTAAAATAGTATGACGTTTTATTGAATTGAACACACAAAAGAAGTGATATCATTTTGTGTGGTGCTTTGATGAATTCAAGAAAATATTCTTACTTCTTTGAAAGTTTCCTGTTTTAATAGAAAATACTTTTGGTCAATGATTCAAAACAAAAAAAAAGGAGAAAAAGTAAAGTACAAAAAATGTTTTGGCGAAGACCTTAGGGGAATTTACCACTCATAAAAATCACTGAAAAGAGAAAACAAGTAAAACATTTTCTTCCTGTTTTCATTTTATTCCTCAATATTCTCACAAGTTCAACATTATTCATTCAATACGTCAATATTCACGCATTTCTACTGATATTTCTGTGCAGAATATGGAGTATATTGACGAATATGTAGAATTAAATATGTAATAGAGTCACTTGAAGAACTACCGTTCTCCATGATCATATTTGAATTTCAAGATTAATTATTTTGTGTTTGTTATTTGTTTCCACGATTTTTTGAGGTCAGTAAGATTAAAATGAAGAAAAAACTTTGTTTAAAAATATGTTTAAATATTATTGTCGTTTGCTACAATATTTTTTAAATGACAAACATTTTTTGAAATAATCACCACATTTAGCACCTTTTTTGTATTCACAATAAATGTCAAATGATTGTGACATATTGGCTACCAATTTTCATTATTGTCTGTAAATGTTAAAAGATTGTGAGACAGTGCGAAATGAGCTGCAATACTATCATGAGGGACTAGGAATTATGTCATTATTATAAGTCAGTTTATACATAGAAATTTCCAGAATAATTTATTATAGAAATAATGATAATATAATGATAAAATTACAAAGTTATTTGAAACGCATCGTATTCGACAAAGGAAGCACTTTTTAAGTTATGTATATAATATCAAATCATTGTATATTAGTCACATAAGCACATCGCTAATGTAGTGTGGTGACAGATATAAGTCGTCACAAATGTTAGACAAATGTGAGCTGATGTCAGTCATTGTTTACAAATGTATGTTGAATATTTTTAGGCGCGATTTCTCCCTAGTAAAAAACGCAATAAGTCGAATTATTCTGGTCTTACACTCAATATTATTACATGCTATTTTCTCTCTCAAAATTTTTGTGTACTATTCTTCTGCAACTACAGTACATATTTCGTTTTTAGACACAACATTGATTTAACTATTTTTCTCTCTATGTCTCTCATATACTCACAAAATTTCAAATGTTTTGGGTGTCACGACCACGAGGCACATGCCAAATTTTTTTTCAATGCTTTCGGGCGCATGAAACTCATTATATTTTTTTTTCTTATAATTTGCCTATATTAAAGCGTTTATGAGGAAGCAATCTTTATCAAATGTGTACAACGGCGTTGTTTGATTTCAAAAATTGCAGCGATTAAAAGGGCTATATGTGGAGAGTTTGGAGTCTAGAATAATTTCAAGGCTTCCTATTTGAAATTTCATATAAAAATAAATATAAAATTATGTATACAAATTTTTCATGAAATTCCATATAGAAAGCTCTGGACTTCAAGCCAAATCCTGAGAATTCATGGATCAGCCTGTACAAGTGGCATCTCTAGTTGATAGTAGAGTTGTTTACGAACCGAACTCGGACAGCTCGAGTTCGAAAATATACCTATTTTGATGTTCGTGTTCGGTTCCAGTTGTTCGGAATAAAAACAATATTGTTCGAGTTCGTTCGTGTTCGATTAAATCTCAATTTCATTGACTTGCATTTTTTATGAACAACATAAAAGTATTTATCTCAAACCAAGCATATAAAATAATGAATGGATATTCACCAACAAGGATGTTGATAAAGCAAACTTACTAAACAACTAGTTGTTTAGCTGATTCACATTTAGTATTCGCGTATTCAAATTAAAAATATTGAATAATAATGAAACATATAAGAAAATTTTTAATTCTAACTAAAATAAAAAACACATTAGTAGTGACAGTGAGCCGAATCAGCAAATAAAATATTTTTCTTTAATTGCTGCTCCATCATCGTTCAATATATGGTATAGCACAAATTCAACGTGCCACTTAAGTATTTTAGTACCTGGTGGTACAACCAGTATTGTATTATTGGCTGGTGAAATTAAAATATTTGGTGATGTGACCAAACGTTGGATTTTTTGTGTTGTGATGCGTTTTTTGCCTTCATTTTTTGACGACGAACAAAATTCGAACACTTCAAGTTTCAATTTTGGTGTTCGTGTTCGGTTCGAATTGTTCGAGAAAATATTGTTCGAGTTCGTTGGTGTTTGATTAAATCTAGAACGAACACGAACAATTCATGTTCGTGAACAGCTCTAGTTGATAGGTCTTTAATTTTTGTTTACTATAGTCAAAAATTCATTTATTTTTACGTTTTTCCTACCGGATAACTGAGAAAAATCAATTGGAAATATTCTCATTTATTTATAAAAAATGCATTATGTGTAGTAAATGGTTATGTACACACGCTGTATACATTTTGTATAAGAGTTTTTTTTTGTTTGTACCACAAAAAAAACAGCCTGCATTTACATGTCAAAAGGCGAGTTAATTTTAAACAAATTCCTAAGTACGTTCATTTCCACGGGATGTTCAATCCGCGATCTTACGCAAGCACAATTGACCCCAGTATAGCGTAAAAACTATCGCTATCTAGTCATCGAGAATTTAACTATGAAATGTTGTCTTACGAATGTAACACTCAAATATTTTTTTTTGTTTTTAGTTTTTTTTTTGCAATATTTATTCAAACGTAATTGTTTCCTCATCTATTTTGTTTTTTTCAAACTAATTATATACAACAAAACAGAAGATGTAAACAATGTAAAACAATACTGAAATGACTCTGTCATTAGTATGAAGTTGATTGCTCTACCCTCTACAGATTGTTATTACACGATAAAGCATTTTGAGTTATGTTCATTTTCAATAGTTTCGATCCATAGATGGCGTTAGTAGTTCCGTTTCTCAACATTACTATATTAAATACATTTGGTTAATATAGCCTGATCTTACGTATAATATAATATAATATAATATATGATTTGACATATTAATAACATTTTAGTTAATAACGGAGATGTTGTTTAAATTGTAGAAAAAATATCTTATTTAAGATGGCGCGGCATCCATATGAGCAAACAGGGCATTTGCCTAGTGTTCGAAGGTCTCAAAAAAAGAGTTTTCGTAAAAGTCATGAACATTTTATTTCGATAATTGATTATGAAGAAAAACTAGCGAATGAAATGAATATTGCAATTAATTTTACTGATTATGCTCCCATAACATTGCGTAGTAAACATGCACAGAACAATGAAAATGAAACGCCAGAATTTTTGAAAGCAGAATATAGAGTTTACTTTTACATATACATCATCGATGTAATTTTGAATTCTCTCAAAGACCGTTTCAATAGACTTAATAATATCAACAAAAATTTTAAGTTTGTACGCAATATTCATAATATTTTTTTATTTAAAAACTGTAAAGTTCGTGAAGGTGCTTTAACTGGGCACGCCCCGAATGATACATATATTAATGCAGAGTCTTTATAATATGAAATAAATGTTTTCAAATCGACAAACAATTCATTCCCATTGGATATTTTCAATTATTTAACTCAGAATCAAAGTTCTGAATTGTTTCCAAATTTTATAACTGCATGTAAAATTTATTCAACGCTACCAATCAGTGTCGTTTTTGGGGAAGGCTGTTTTTCTCACGAGCCAACAAAACAGCATTTGCGGAGGCAGTTGTATTTTATTACACATTGGTAATGAAGAATGAATCCTTCTCTATTGCCGCAAGTTTTTCAAAAAAAAAACTTCATTTGTTCCTGACATTTTGAAGATATAGGAGCGACCTAGTAGTGCGCTGGAGCTTTCGGGTTCCGAGTAATATCGTGGCGCCATACCAAAGTCGCGAGGATAGTTATTTCGAAACATTGAAGCTTTGAAGCTATTTCACAATAATGTCATTGTATGTTGTCATTTTGTCTATTGTTCGTATTTAATATGAGAAGAACAGCATAAATGAAATGTCGTGCGTATGTATTGGTAATGAACGCATTTGCTTGGCCGTATAAATTGTATGCCAAGCAGAGTCGTTGATCAACAATATTTACGCACTCAAATATTTTTTGTGCTAGCTGTATTTCATGCGAAATGAACAACATTACAAAAGTGATATATAATACGCATATATTGATGAGTCTATACTGTTTGCCACACAATTTACATGGACAAACAGAAGTGTTAATTAACAATACATACACACGGCATCTCACTTGTGCTGTTCTCTCCATATAAAATACAGAAAAACAGACGAAATAACGACACACAATAACAATATTGTGAAATAATTTCAAAGTTTCTGAATAATGACCATCGCGACTTTAAGATGGTGCAACGATAGTGTTCGACTTAATTTAAATGCATTACGCAAATGAAGTGTACGGTGAGATCGTATAGAAGGCGCACCAATTGTCCTTCTGAAAAATGGGATTTTCTCATTATTTCAGGGATAGGGTCGACATGGACCATTGAAGGTGATGGAAGCTCATAAAAATATTCGTGCTACTCTTTTCTAATAATAATCAATTGATAGAAACAATATCGCCAGAATTTTAAGAAACCCAAAAAATTGTGCTTTTGGGCTATGAAATTTTCTTGACTTTTTGCAGAGGTAATGTTAAAAATTTCGAGGAGCATTTAGATAAAAACCAGAGATCTCGTTGCGTTGACTCGAAGACAATTTGCATGCAAATTGATAGTTATCGGCCAATGGATTGCGTGTTAGCACCATCGCCGTAAGCAGAGCTGCGTTAAATTGCAATGAACATTAAATTGCCAATTGTTTGTATATACGGATGCTTGTACTGCTTATGTTTGTAATGCGCAATGCTTGCGGTGACGCAGCTAATCAATGGCCAATTGATGTGCATTGACATGCTAAGACAATATATCAAAATTGATTTGCATTGACGTGGTCTCTGATAAAAACATCCTTCTGCCACCGCTGTAATTTCTAGACATTGCTCCTTCTAAATCAAATAATCTTCGATGACTAAACGCATGCCTTGGTTGCGCAGCACTTGTGTGTTCTTGAAGAAGCCAAAAATTGACTTAGTTCGTTCTTGGCCGCCAATCAGGCAAAGTTGGGCCACTATTATTGAAAATATGTTTATCAAAAGTTATTATTTCAATACGCTGGAAAATTCAGCTTGAAATAAATGGGGTACCGTATTTTGGTCGCGCGAATCTTGGTCGCACACAAAAACGAATTTTGGTCGCACGATTTTTTTGCGAACAAAATTCGTCATACAAAACGTATTTTGGTAGCGTACAAGAACGCATTTAGGTCGCTATTTGTACTGAAAACTCTACTTCGACCCCACTTTGTCTACCTTCATCCCCGAAATGTGTCCTTTGTCTGATGTTCCCCCGCTAGGGTAAATAAAAACAAATTTTAGTCACAGCGAAATTTCCATAGAAATTGCAGCGCGATCAAAATTCGCGCGACCTAAAATAGTATGACCCGAATAAATCCATCAGATGGATGTATCTGATGAATTTGACGCTGTATTGGTTGCACTGAATATTTTGCATTTATTTACAATGAAGCCTAATCTTTCCATTAAGGCCAAAGTCAAAAATTGTGAATTCTTTCAATATGGCCTCAAATTTTACGTTGGCCACAATGGAAAATTAGGCCACATTGTGAATAAATGCAAAAAATTCAATGCAACCAATGTAGCATCAAATCCATCGGATAAATCTATCTGATGGATTTATTTCAAGCTGAAGTTTCCAGCGTAAGTAAAGCCTTGATAATAACGCACTATTAATAAATTAAATTCTAAAAGAGAATCAAAAGCATTCCCTAAATTGCTTCGATTTAATCACCATTCAACTGTTGTTGAAAAAGAGCAAGCTGAATTATTTGCTGAATTTTTTAGTGCAAATTTTTCACCAAAATGCTCTCAAATCTCTAACGATTATTTGTTTCCTGACAACTCGCTATCAATTCAATTTGAATTGAACGATTTCTTCGTGTTCAATGAGTTACTGAAAATTAACACCAAGAAAGGAGCAGGTCCTGACAATATCCATCCTCTAATATTGAAAAACTGTGCATCTATTCTCTACCGGCCTCTGACGTTGATTTTCAACGAATCATTGACCAACGAAATTTTTCCCGATATATGGAAACGATCCACTGTAAATCCGATATTTAAAAAGGGTACGAGATCAAACATCGAAAATTACAGATGCATTGCAAAACTGCCAACTATTGCCAAATTTTTCGAGCATCTGGTCAACATCCATCTTATTTCATTTGTTGCTACCGATATATCACCTCGTCAACATGGATTCATGAAACGGCGTTCAACAACAACAAATTTAATGGAGTTTGTTCACTATTCAATTGATGCTCTGAATAATGGCGGACAAGTTGATGTCCTTTATACAGATTTTTGTAAAGCATTTGACAGAGTAAATCATAAAATTTTACGTAAAAAATTGATGTCATTCAAAATTCCAAGAAATTTATTGAACTGGATTTCTTCGTACTTGTCAAATCGTCGTCAATTCGTTTCTCTTGGTAAAAGTTTATCGTCTGATTATTCCATTCATTCGGGTGTACCTCAAGGTAGCCACATTGGACCAACAATTTTTTTACTATTCATCAACGACATCACAAATATATCAAGGGGAAATGCATTACTATCAATGTTTGCTGATGATGTTCGTATTGCGTGTAGAGTTAAAACGCTTGACGATTCGTATAGTCTCTAGGGAGCTATGCAGTGAGAAAAAAAATTCAAACACGTTCCCGAACGCCATCTAAATGAACAAACATAAATTAGATTCACCAACATTTGATACTGAATCTGAATAAAAATTGATAGCACGCAAAATGTTTTTAATTTTTTCGAGTCAAATATTTTTAAAGATATATTCTAATCTATTTGGGTTTATTTTTATCCATTCGGATTTTTGACTATAAAAATCCAAAAAACTAATTAAAAAATTCTTTTGGTTTTACAGTGTAAGCTTTCCCATGTATTGTATTGTATACCCAGTACATGTATACAACAAACGCCAATCGAATAAACATGCGGAGACTTAATATAAATAGTTTGTTTTGCTTTAGTTGTATTTTTAATTTCTCAATGAAGTGTTTTTATTATTTTATTTCAAAAATATTTATATTTCGATAATTTAGTAATGAAAAATATTTTATTGTACATAAATATTTAATTATTTTTACACATAATCAATTTTTATTCAGATTCAGTATCAAATGTTGGTGAATCTAATTTATGTTTGTTCATTTAGATGGCACTTAACCGGGAGACTCACATACAAATGTACAGGGCTATATAGACTGCTTACCAGGGTAGTATAGTCTTCAATCAATAATCGACAACCTTCATCAATGGTGCATATCAAACGATCTTCACTTAAACATTGACAAATGTTCAGTTTTGACACTTTATCGAGGTCGAAACCCTTTGCCTACTAATTATCACTACAATGGTCATCAATTAAGAAAACGCAATGATCAACGCGATTTGGGTGTATTAATTGACCGCAGACTGAGTTTTACCAACCACATTGAAACCATTTCTCACAAAGCCCTCTCTTCACTTGCTTTTTTGAAACGATTCTGTTATGGATTGAATGAGACTACAACATGTAAAGCTGTTTATTTTGCACTCGTCCAATCACACTTGGACTATTGCAGCGTTGTGTGGTCACCATTCTACAATTGCAATGTTGAATTATTGAAAAGTGTTCTACGACAATTCACTATGTTTGCGTTAAAACAATATCCAAATGCATCGAACGGTTACAAAATCATTCCGTTTGTCCAGCGTCTTGATGAACTGGAAATGAAGTCTTTACAACGTCGTCGCATTGATTCGTCTATAATGTTTTTATTTGACTTGATGAACAACAACATACATTGCCCTCTTGTTAGAGACATGGTGGCAATCAATACAAATACTAGAAACCTTCGTCATATTCAGTTGTTTAGAGTAGTTGATTCAAAAATGAGTAGAACTTCCAGTGCTCCAATATCTCAAATTTGTAAATTAGCTAATTTAGTACAAAATATTTTTGTCACTTCAGTTACGAGAACAAAGTTTAAAAAATTACTTCTCGAATTAAGCGATAGTCAATTTTTTCCCTTTATAAATGAAACCAATTCTGTAATTTGATCTCCTTAATTATCATTATTATTATTATTATTATTAAGATTGATGTATATAATATGTAAATTATTGTACATTTTTTTTTCCTTTCTCTCAGCCAGCTCTTGGCGTTGTAAATAAATAAATAAATAAATAAATAAATTATTTTAATAAGTATTTTATTCTAAAAAATTGTAGGTACATTTGTATCTTCCTTTGGTATGTTTCATTTTCCATTGTTATGATTGCATCAGTAGCTGGAATTATTGTTGATTAATTGAATAATTAAATTACGCATTGTAATTTCGGCAAAGTTTCCCGTAACTTTTACGCCACTTTCGAATTTTATCATTCATCGTACGAAATAATCTCTTAAGGCTCTAGTTCCAGGGGCCCATTGATCTTTTTTGTACGAAATACTGACTTGTTATGGTTTCAGTCAATGTCAATGTAAAAAACTGCGCACAATTTTTACACATAATGTAAGATTCAGTTAAAAACAAAAACAAAAAAAAAATGAAAATATGAAACAATTTAAAAAACATTCATTAATACCGATTGAGAAATTGAACAAATTTGGCTCAAAATATGCATACTTTTGTGTTGCAAATTTAAAAATTATTTTAATTCTCTTTCATATTTTTGTTATTTAATTTTTCGCTGATTTTTTGTTTTATATTTAGAACATTTTTACTGAGTATAATGATATTTTCACATTAACAAGCGTTTTAAAATTTCCCATGACAAACCATGCTTTGAATGAAGCGGTTGAATATTTGTATGCATCAAATGGTGCGTCACAAAATGTCACAAATTTGTGCCATTTCTTCTCCAAATTTTGTGTAGAAAACACTGAGGTATAAAACTGTATAAAAAAACTGTATTTCACCCGACGGTGTGTCCAATGTGGATAGAAATAAAGAATATGAAATAGAAAAAGTGTAACGTTGTGCTCATGGAGTGCGTGCAACATTCGAATCTCATTCGAATGTACACTAAAATTGGTTCAAAAATAAACTATGTTGCCTTTGCTATACATTTAAAATACATTGCGCTCAGCTTGGTTCATAGATGCCGTTAAGTGTTCAAAATTATTTTGCAGGCAATGTATGGTTGTGCTTTTAAATCCATTTTGAGTTGAAGTTCAATAAATTCCATCCCAAATCATTTCAAAAATTAATCAATTCGAAAAGCCAACCGAATCGCAATGTTAATTACCCTATTAACTGTTATAAATACAAATTGTTTATTGCTATCTCACTTTAATGGCCGAAAGTGATGAACGATCGAAAACACAAGTCGTTATGGCACGCACACAACGAACAACATAGCAATCATACAATCGACCGATTGACTGTGTAATTAAATTTGGAATTTTAATGAGAATCGTAAATATAGTCGATTCTCATATCCAATTTATTGCGATAGAACCATTTCAAAGAAATATTCGAAAGAATAATGTAGAAACATTATTGAATCTCCAATTGATCCAGCTGGAGGTTGGAAAAGATTATCAATTTAAATAAGAAAAAAATCACATGGATTTTGAAATAAAGATCTCGGAAAATATTTAAAATTCATTGCAAGAAAAAATTGTATGTTCCGCTTTATAATAAGATGTTAAATAATTTTCAGTAGATATTTCCGTAAATTATTTAAATGAAAGCTAAAATTTATTGTTCTTACGTTCAAATAAAAGTTAGGTTTTAATTGAGTGTTTGTTTGTTGTTTCATTATGTATACCATTCAACT
Organism: Resseliella maxima; assembly: GCA_029041755.1. NCBI lineage: Eukaryota > Metazoa > Arthropoda > Insecta > Diptera > Cecidomyiidae > Resseliella > Resseliella maxima. The sequence continues at coordinate 22,029 of JAQOWM010000959.1, forward strand.
AAAATGGCAAATATGAAATTTAAGCAAAATATGCAAATCATATTCACAATAGAAAAATCAACCATAATAATTTTAATTGAATTGCAATTTAAATTAGAGCTGGAATAAAGTTCAATTGTGTGGTTCAAATTGAGAACACAAACAAAAAATGCACTCTTTAGAACGGTATTTCGTTAATGAAAACAGCATTACGATTTATTTTACTATCTTATCACTTCCTGTGTGCTGTATATTTGTTTATCATACAAACAATTTTACATTGAATGAAGAAAGATTGCATAGCTAACAGATTTTTATGATGTAACTCTTTTTTCACTTACATGTCTTAAACGTAATCTGCCAATTTTGCTCCTACTTTCTTTTCTTTCTTGGTTCTTTATTTTCTCCCACTATAAAGTTGTAGTTAGTTTACGATCCTAATTTCTTCTATTTCTCATTCAAAACAATAAATACAGTTATCAATAATACGGTTAATGTGAACTTATGAGGGTTTTTTTTCGGTTTATTAAATTAAAAGTGCAGACCGAAACGAAAGTACAATAATGAGAAATTCGAACCAATGTAACCGGCACAATATGCAGTTGTCAATGTAATTGGAGGTCAGCTCTGTATGGTTTTTCTTGTTTTTTTTTTGCATTCCGTTCTATTCGGAATACTTACTGGCTAAATAGAAAGACAAGTGAGTGAAAGAACAATTCACATCTAAGACTACGCTTTGCACTGCCTGTCATAGGCGAAATAAGCCAAACTATTCGCATAAATGCGCTCACACCAAACTACTGATTAAAACCACACTGTTAAGTTTCAAATCGCTCAAATGCAAACGCGAATCAGGCGAAAAAAAATATGTGTAAACAAAGCCGCGAACAATACATATAATTTTCTAATAATCTGAAAATGTATTGATGTTGTTCGTTTTCAGCAGACAGACGCTGAGCTCGTGAATTCATTTACTGTGTTATACGCTTCATTCTTTCTCTCTTCATCTTTCTCTCTCTCACACACACACACACTCACACTTTCATTTTCTCCCTATCTATTTCTACATGTTTCCTTACGTAACAAACGAGTTGTTTACATGTGAATACCGCAAAACAATATAATCCATGGGAGCTTCACCATTATTTTTTTTTTCAAACTAACAATTGAAAATGGTCGATATTGTTGTTTATTCAGTGCGCGTTCCAGTCGATTTCGGCTCAAATTGTTTAAACAAAGATGAAAAATTGAAATATATTGTGCTCCACTACATAAAATATAACGTGGAACACAATGAAATACTAGTATAGAAACATTTACACTTACACTTCCAATGCATGAATAAATAAAATTATCCGCAGCTGCAATGTATCTCATATTGACTTTGCACAGGCCTATCATAAACATACCAAATTTCTAATAGAAAACTAAAACACACAAAGATCAACACACATTATTTTTTCAACTACATTTACACAATTTGTTAGAACCTATCATTAGAAATATTAATTAATAACTCTGATGTCATGTGAAAATATTTCCATCAAATAAAAATTTTAAATGAGATTTAAGATACGTTTTCCTAGGCCGACCATTGAAATCTTTGACGATTTTTTTCCCTACGATTGCAATCGTTGGAGGATTATTTTGTATGTCAAAAATCGTCGGCTTGGGAAAAAGTACCTTTGCAAACAGCTGACCTGATCGATTATCTAAAACATTTCAGATTACATTAAACCATAACGATCACCATTGAACATTTTGAATAAAATGTTTTGTTTACATTTAGAAAATCACCATGTGAATATTTGTGTTCAGTTGATGAAGTTTATATTCGGTTCTGTTAATTTATTATTGAATTTTGTTCAATCTCCCTATGATTTAATATGAATTGAAGTGCATGAAATCGTTTATTAGATAAATAGAGAATCGGATTGAACAACTTACTTTTCGTTTGCAAATTCGTTTCTAATTTGAAGTTTATCTCTCTCCCACCATCTTTCTCTTCTCCTTGAAATTCACCGGTTTTCTACAAGTCGCAAATATAGTTGAAGTACACCAATAATTTACATTATAAGCTAAGAATGAGTTGTTCCATTATATTCACATGATCTCTTGCAAAAAAAAAGATTTTTGAATAATTGTGTAAAAAAATCATTTCCATGTTTGATTTGAACGACATAAAGAAGAAGCCTTTTGAGAGTGTCACGATGCAAATCAAATTGAAAAAAAATCAATAAGATTTTACTTACGTTTTTCCCAAATGAAACTACTATAATGTAATAAAGAATGGAAATTAAATTCGCGATTAAATTCATTTGTTTCTATTTCTATTTATTTATTCTCCCCTTCCATAGTATTTTGTTTGGTTTTGATTTGAAGAAACATCCATGTTTCAAGATAAATAAATAAAAAAAATTGGAAATTAAGGGACTGTTTGTTTTTTTTTTTTTTTTTGTTTTTTAATTTTAATTCGTTGGTGTTTGTCAATAAATTGTTCGAACATGCATCAATTCACTCTCCATCTTTAGTTTCAATTTAATTCCTTTCGCCACTTTTTGCATGTTTCATTTTCTCATCAGCAACAATTGCTTATTCTCTCAAATATTCTTTTTTAATCACTATTTTATAAACGTAAAAAAAGATAAATCATCATCATTCAATTAATTCTTATTTAACTACATTCATTTGACTTTCTTCTGTTTTCTTCGGCTCATAAATATATTATCTCATTATATTTATAAATAATCATGTTTATAAAGTTTTTTTGTTGCTTTATGCATTTTGATAAAAGTTAAAATAGTTTTTTTGTTGTGTTGTGTAATCTACTTGATTTTTCAAGTTTCATTTCAATTGTTTATGTTAAATATCTTCTTAATAATTAAATAATTTATTTATTTATTTATTTATTTAGTTGTTGTTTTTTTTTTGGAATAAAATTATCATTGATGTGTTTGAATGAATGTGTGTCAGTTTGTAGTTTTGTAGACATTTGTGTTTGTGTACACTTTATATTTTTTTTAATATCTAATGATTTATGTGCATTTTGAATTTTTTTAAATGCGTGTTTGTTGACATCTTCAGACTGGTCATATTCAAATCGCACACAGGCGCTGCATCATTACTCCTCAGGAATTGATGCGAAATAATGCACTACCACTTTAAATCGAACACAATATGAGCGTTGGTATTATAGTGTATGTTTAATGCATAGGTTCATTGAGAGAAACGTTGAAAGACGCATCATAGACATGTACGTGATTTTTCCTCAATTTCCTGTGCTTTTTTCAACCTTTCAATATTACTTTCTACTTTTGTAGCAGTAATTCATTCAGTTACATTACAATATCATTTTTTCTCTGTGCAAATACACAGCACATATTTGCATAAAATTTTAATAATAAATTTAGTTTTACTACTTAATCTTCGTTTGTTTGTTCTTTTTTATTGTTTTCTTTAAGCGGATTTAGAATTTTTACTTCTGCGCATTTTGCCCCTCTCGTGTTCTCTCATTTACTCGCTTGCTCGCATTAGCCTTCATACTCTTCATCCGATCTTTAATATTACTATCGGGCTTTTGATTAGTTTTGAGTGTTAATTTTTCTTCTTGTTGTTAAACATAGTACTTTGTTTTATACATACTCTATATAAATAGACTAAAAGATTTTTAATGATATTGTTTTTTAAAAAGTTAAAAAGGTTTATTTAAGAACTGTAGAGAAAATTGCAGGAACCGAAATGGACAAAAAATAACAAATATACAATAACAAAAATATCATTTTCCACTCTTTTCTACTTGCTACCGCATTTTATTCACTCCTTAGGAAAATAATCGATTGCTGTATTTTTCAACCGGGGAATTCATTCTATACTGAAAAAGTATTCATCACAGCAGAAGGTAGTTTGCGCGAGTGACGAAAGCACCCTCGCTCATTGAACCGAGCCACACCATTTCGATGATGTGCTGCGGCTATTCCACACCTCGTCCTGGTTCGCAATACGCGAATCACAATGCACAACATTTGTTATGTGGCTTATATTCGTATGCCATAAGACGATAATCACACACTATTTATCGTGTAGTTAACGCTAACCTGAACAATTTCGTTTGAGCGGCAATATACCTATATGTGCCCCTTAGTTAAGAATACGAATTTATATCACACAATAAAAGATGTACATTGTGATTCGCATATTGCAAACCAGCATGAGGTGTGGAATAGCTGCTGCACATTATCAAAATGGTGTAGCGCGGTTCAGTGAGCAATATATATATATATATATACATATATATTACGTATACGTAATTTGGAACTTTTCATAATATAGGGGGATTTAAATCTCACAAATGCATACATTTTCAACAATTTTTAATAAATTTTGCGAATGCGTTTCGAGCACCATACATAGGCAAGGAGGCCCGTATACCCACGGTTTTACCCCCCCTGAAATTCTTCGAACTTCAATTTCAAAATCGAAGACCTTTTTTATTTTTTAGCTCATTAACTTCAATTTCAAATTTTAACCCTCTCCCCCTGCGATTCTTAACCTTGCCCATATATGTTCGAGCACCATTGTCAAATTGATTTGTGCACTAATTTACACTAACAACAAGTGACATCGCAAAAAATGCGCCACCCAGTGACTAATTGAAGAGCTATAAAGATTATAATGCTGCTACATACAATGTGATGTTTTATTGTTTGTGTGTTTGTCTCATTCACACTCAAAAAAATTTGTAAAAATGTACGCATTCGTGAGAGTTGAATCCCCCTAGTTCATAATATAGATATATCTTCTATAGAAAGCTCTAAAGAAAGGCCCAGAAAACATATAAAAATTCAAAATAGCTTCACTTGAAGTCAAATATCGGCCATTTAAATAGATAGCCAAAATTTCCTTTCCAACGACTCCTTAAACGTCAAAATATAACAATACGTCCGAATGTTATGCTCTTTTGAAACATTTAAAATATTAATTTTTCAAAGCGTCTCCATCATGGTTTTGTTTGTGTGTTTTTTTACTTTTAACCGATTTCGTTCAAACTTTCAGGATTTTAAGTACATATAAATTTAAGAATTTTTTGTTCTACATATTTCCGGTGTGTCCGCCCTCTTAACCGTAGCTGTCGTCTGAATGGCCGAAAATGTCCCACTATGACCGAACCAGTTGACACAATTCTTCTCTTTAATACCATCCCACCCCTGATTGTTTTCTCTTTGCTAAGGTCGTACCATGGGAATTTATATCGCATTACCGTTTTTACCGTTTCCGTTGGTATAGTCAGTGTACATTGATAAATCGTATAGATGGCGGTAATGTCTCAAATCAAAGCTCTTCATATGTAAAAACATACAACGAATGTCACATTGGAACACGTATTGACATACATTTTGGTTCCGTAATAAATAAATAAACATATCAGGGTATCGTTGGAAACGTCTTGAAACCAGCTATCAAAATTGCATGAAATTTTATGTTATAGCGCTGTTATTTTCCAAAAACTGAAATAAAGCAATATTTTCTCAAAAACGACTGCAACATTTTTTTTAAAATTTCACCATATCTAACCCGAAGTCTAAAAAGTTCTGAGAAGATTTGATATATAGCTTAAATCTGAAAAAAAAATTTCGAAATATTGCGATCGAAAATTAAGAAATTGCACTTAAACCAGTTCAAAATATTTTGGTATTTGGTGAGCTGTTTCATTACAAAAAATTGTTTTAATATGAACTAACTAGTATGGACTTCGTTAAAAAAGGCGGAAAATTTTGAATAGAAAATGTTTTTTAATTTCATATTAAATTACGTTGATTGTGGCAATCACACTCTAATTACCAGTCATGACAGTATTTGGTCCATTAGTGGTGGCGATTTTTATTCGCCATGACAGCATTTTTATTTTATAGTGAGGGCGCCGCTGTGCCTGTGACTTCATTCGAAAGGTATTTATTCCCCGGTTGGCATTTTGTTATAATTGATCAAAAATACAATGACATTCGTTGAAAAACTTGTGATCAGCAATGAATTGTTCTATAGAATATGAACCATAACTTCTACCTCTGTATCTATGTCCCCATTCTGGGTTTTATTAGAAAGCTACAAGGATTTTTACTCATGATCACATTTTTGCATTGGATAATTTTAAATTTTTGCATCGTACAAATATTCAAACGCCATTGACATCTTTACGAAATTCTTGTCTTTTCTTTTAATTATACTTTCAAAATGAAATAAAACTTGAAATCTTTAATGTATTTTTTATTCCATTTTATGGAAATTTATGGAAATGACTATTTTTTCTTTAATCAAATTGAAACAAAATATAAAAAAAAACTTTAAAAATATGTGACAAGAAAATAAACGCTCCACAAATTGCCCATATTTGATTATTTGTGAAAAAACACTAACATTACGTCTATAATTACAAATATTATGTTCACAGTATAGACTAAAAGATGTTGGACTTTTTGTTTTAAGTGGAAGATAATGCTAATATGGATGCATTTTGAAGTGAATAATCGAAGTAAAAATTTACTTTGCAATTAGGCAATGTACAACCACGAAAAAAGAGCGTAAAGATTAGCGATTTCAGTGAGCTAACTATTTATTTGAGTGATGCAGCAGAAAACTGTAATATCGATAAAATCTATCGCTAATGTTTACGCTCTTTTTTAGTGGTTATACATTGCCTAATTGCAAAGTACATTTTTATTTCGATTATTCACTTCAAAATACATGTACTTCTACTTAAACGAAAAAGGGACCATGACCATCTTGTTCAGCAGTTCTCGATCTAGTACTGAAACTTGAAAAATTGTTAAAATAATCAACGGCATTTTGAAAGCAGGAGCTAAAGAAAGGCCATAGAAGAGAGAAAGAGAGAGAGAGAGAGAGAGAGAGAGAGTGTGTGTGTGTGTGTGTGTGTGTGAATTGGGCAGAAAACGAAGAATTCGATCATATTTTGTTTGACAATTTAAATATTATATTAGTGAATTAAATCAGACTAAAAACATACATACATATCCACGCTCAATTTTTTTTGTTTCCAAATAGAAGTTTCATTTTCTATTTAATTAAATTTCCAATTTCATCACTATTTATAAATTACCAAGTATATTTTCAAGTGTAGTAAGGTGATTAGTTCAGCTTACGAGGTGCATGAATACATTGTATGAAAAACATAATTTCGAAACACATTAACATATTTGATGGAATTGCGGAATTTGAAATGCAATTATTTACACTGAAACATCGCCATCATCGAAACGAACTCATATTTCAGGATAATTTGAATTGAATACATTTTATTTAATCTAATCAATGATCAAATTTTTTTTGAAATGTTCTACACCAAAAAATTCTGACCATGAAATATAAAACATTTTCCAAATTATGGAGTGCAATTCTCATCAATGATGATTTATGAGGCTTTCTGGTTTTTCATCCAAAAATGTTGACTGATAAATTCTGGTTAATACAGGTTCTCTTAATCGAAAATATGACATTTTGTTCTGGACGTGTTTTCTTCAACAGATTACATTAGAAAATTCAAGTTCATTTCTGTCATTTGAAGTTTATTTTGCAAAGAAAACATTTCTATCATTTTTGTCTCAATTTCATATTTTTAATTGTGAGATTCATATTATTTTCAATTTTTCATTCATTTGAAAGGATAGGTATATCATAAATAGTGGAATAGTCGATTACGATTTTTGTTAAAAAGATGCGTGATGTGTGTGTTTATATTTGACTCACGCATTCAAGACGGTTCAGAAAATCTTTACTTGAAAACGCGTCCTCATATTTTACGGTTGTTCACACATATTGTTTCAATGTCAAAGTGGCTTGATTTTTATTATGTACCAACAATAACTGCAACGTCAAAATAAAATGTAGGAGTTATATTTTCAGTAAATTGAATTCATATGGTGACATTAAAAATTCACCAAATGCCGTATATATAAATATATAGACCGTCTTGAGTACATGGTTTGGTTTTATGTATATGTGGAAATTAATCTGTAGATTATTATTATTACTGATAGAACATTATCAATAATTTAGTATGTTTTTCCCTTTTACTCTTAAAGATTATAGAAAAATATGCGTATGTATTTTGTATCAAGTGTTATCGTTATTGAATTGTTCACATAAACATAAACAAAAATAAAACAATTGATTGGTTTATTTGATTTGGACGAAACATGAATACCACTCTGTTTCACAAGCGATAATGCAATAAAGAGTGTGATTATGATAAGATTGAGTCTCAAAAAAGAGAAAAGTAAAAGAGTTTAATAATCATAGCAATTATTGTCACGGCAATATTTTATCAACTTTCCTAGGGGATAGACAATCATTAAAATAACTAGCGAAAATTAGAAAAATTAGCAAAAATTAACAAAAGATTTCATTGCCTTGTTATAAGAAACATATTGCCAATACATTCCTTATTGACGAGTACTTTTATAAGAGATGCATTGACAGTGTATTTTTTATGGAAGCAATCCTTAATAAGTCGAGTTAGTATTTTCACACGTCTGTGACACTCTCAGGAGACTGAAAACATTGGAATCAAAATTAGTAAAATTCGAAAAAAATTGTGGAATCAGTAGAGTTATAGCAAAACGGACAAAAAAAATGAATTATTACCGTATCTACCCCCCAGCAACTTACTAAATAAGATATTTCGGAAATCAATTGAAACCAAAAATATCAATTTTCTGTTCGGTTATAACTCAATCTAAAATATAGAAACTGTCGCGATTATTTTGAAGTTCTACTATACAAAAGTGACTATTGATTGAATGGTGCCACCAATGTGGTTTAATTGATATGAAACGTTATGAGTATGGGGATTTATGTAGCAATTGTTAAGTAATAGACCGATGTTTGTTTTGTTAAAATACATCGAATTTTAGTGCCATCTATTCATCGATTTTTTCAATGAATGTCCAAGTATCGAATAAAAGTTTTCTTCAGTTCTAATATGAACCACAAATAAACATCTTTTTTTTTCTTAGTGTGACACTTCTTAATCAGTCGTATTAAGATGTTAAAAATAATTTATGAAATGTTCGTTTTTTTTTTCAATAAAGAAAATTATTTGCAGTAAAAATGTTGTGAAAAAACAATCAAAATTTTGAATCTTTTATATTTGTGTGCAATGCATTTTAGTAGAAAATGCCCATAGTTAATTAAAATAATTGTTTTTGATGAAAAACGAGAGTTAGAGAAATAGCGATAAAGACTGATGGATTGGAATCTTTTCATCTGAATGTGTGTTTTTTTTTGTATACAATTTATATTAAATATGACTTGAAAAACTTTTGTTACGAAAATAATCTAATTAATTCTAACATTTTAGTTTTTTGCGTTATTATAATTTTATCTTCGTGTATAATATATTATTTATATCAAAAGTTGTCGATGTACGATTTTTTCCTCCGAAGATGTATTCTTCTTTTTTCCTTCTACTTCTACTTAAATTTTGTTCTTCTTTTTAGATTTTTCTTCATATTGTTCATTTGTTTGTAATCATTTAGTCTAATTTTATTTTCACGTCAAAATATTTATTTGTTGTTATTTACAGTAAACTTTTTTTTATCGAAAATCGATCGAAATATTTTCTTTCACATTTCATTTTATTTTCTTCATTTTGCTATATTTATTTTGTAAAGACGTTTTCTATTGAACAGTAAGATATTCTTCTAAATCAGAAAACACTACAATGAAATGTTTTCAAGGCAGGACGCCTTACGCATGTGACTATAAAATTGACTCAGTTTTGCGTCATTCCATTCAAAGAAAAAATTCGTTCCATTCAAAAAAAAATATCGTTATGGTTTTTGTATGTATATGTGCTTATATAGACTGTGTACGTCGCAGAAGAGTTGCGCTCGTCCCGATTCAAAACTCATCGATTTTATATGCACACAACTTAAACGATGTGAGAGAAGTTCAGTCGCATGCCCGACTATGATTTCAAGATGTGCACTGTACAGTTCGTAAGTCATATTAATACGCATCGTGTGCACTTAGCACGAAATCTTCAAGTTGTGTATTGAGTCGTGCATTGAGTTGTGCACAAATCTTTTTCGATGTATACAGTCTATATGAGGGTATTTTTTCAAATCTAAACATTTTTTTTGCACCAATGTAGATGTGTTCAAAACTCAAATAAGAAAATTAGTATGTTTTGTGCCAAATTCTATATAGATGATGGTTTGAAAATCAAATTGAATGCATTTGAAAACTGTAATGATAAGAGAACTTTCCTCTCCAAGATCTCAAGTTAAAATAATCTTCTTGCCTATAATGATCTGTTATTTCAAAAGATAGTAACGATATTTTATCATTTTGAATGAAGGTTTTGATTTTACATCCAATGCCCACCAACATGCAAATGATGCTGATTAATTTTGACTCTGTGCTCAAATTTTAAAAAATAATGTGATAATAATTAAATCGATCATTTGAAAAGAAGGCTGAAGCATATGGGCTTTTAACTCTTCTTTTTCATATACGAAAACCATATCCATGAATATTCGACATACGAAATATAAAGCAGTATACAGCAATTTGCCATTTAGAGTTAATAGCTCCTGATCTGGACCTATTTTTTCTCGTTTATTGTAGACATTGAAACATTGTTGGAGATATTATTGTAATAAGGTTGAAATATATTGCAAAATATGAACAGTCGTTGTTTCGCATAATCGGAACTAATATTTCGAATTATCTTTCATTGCTGTTATCGAATCATGGAAATAAAATTTCTTTCCTTAATATATGTTTGAATCCAATAATTCAATGCATTAAAGGTTTTTGTCAGTAATTCATAATTCATATAGGCGTGCGTCGTCTATCTATAGATTATAATCTTTTTTTAACTATTTATTCGAAGTACATTTTACGTTGATTTAAATATTTTTAATTTCTCACATTTCTTCCTTTCATTCCAACATTCGCATAAATTTAGTTTGTATCCTAATGATTCAATGCAAATTAATGTTTAATTCAAATTTGAATACGTTCGATTATTTTTAATATTACATATTTTGTAGTTTTTCACCATTTTACCTTTGATTTTGTTTAAATTTATATGTACTTTTTGGATTTAGTGAAGAAACACACAAAAAACCCGGTTTATGTACAACAAGATGCGGTAACTTAGCTGAGCGCAGTGAATTTTTTACTGATTGCGCTTAAATTTATTCTGTTTTGTCGGAAGATATATCAAGTAAGTGTTATTCAGCGTAAAATTGTCTACAAATGTAATTCAATGCAGTATTGAACATGTAGATGGCATCAATTTTACATGGATTGTGGTAACTTAATTGATATATTTTCCGACCAAACAGAAGAAATTAATCGCAATCAACGAAAAATTCACCGCACATAACCAAGTTAGCGCAACTCCTTGAACATCAACCGCGTTCTTATTTGTGTGAACATGTTGTGAAATATGTTACACTTTCATTAAAACATATATTTTTTTTATTTATGACTTCATCTTATTTTCTTCGTTTTATTGAGTTTGCAAACTCATTCACAATTCATGTCACTTGTTATCTTTAAATATGTATCAATTTGATTGATTGAATAAAATTTGTGGTCTGATTTAAGGACAGTTGAAGAGATTCATCCATTTTAATAATAATTTACTTATAATGCACGTGTTTAAAATGTGTTTTTGTGTTCATGTTTATATTTAAATCTAATTCTTCTCTCTTTTCATTAAATTATAATTAAATTATTCAATTCAAATTGTTTGTTCGCATGAGATTCAGTAATATCTAGTCGGCACACATTATTTGTATTCGTTTTTTTAAAAGTATGAATATTTTTTTCAGTTTAACGTTCCAAAAATTATAGGGCATAATCACAAGTTCTCAGCACCACACACGTGAATCAGGATTTGAATTTTACTGCAGCGATCATAGCACAGTCTTCTCGACATGGCATACGCTATCATTCCCATCTTCATCTTTCTTGCAATATTTCTTTTGTAATAATAATAATAATAATAATAATAATAATAATAATAATAATAATAATAATAATAATAATAATAATAATAATAATAATAATAATCGTTAGCCTAACATCGAAAACTCTTAGAGCCAATACAAAAGAGTAAATGATATACATAATATATATTTATATTTAGACAAAATCTGCTTGTCTCGTGCTTTTCGCATATTTGACGTATGGAATGCAATCGACTCGCACTATTTTTAATTAAATGTATATATGTGTGTTTATATTAGTGTTTATTTATTTATTTTTTTTTTTTTTTGCTTTTTTTGTTTTTGTGTTCAATGAAACAATAACGAGATAGTAAGTCACTAATTAATAATACAATCATAGTGTCAATTGTGTTGTTGTTTTTGTATGTGTTATTTTACTTAGCTTAATTCTCTTTATTGTTATAGTGTTTTTATTTTCGTTCCTTCGACATTTATCAAGAATGTTTCATACTATACTTGTCATTTTTTTTCTATTTCGTTCACAATGTTTATTATTTTTTGGTCATAAATTACAATAAACAATCAATAGTAGTTATGGAGATAAAAGTTATTCAAATTTGAAGAGTATTTTTATAGGCAGGGAGAGAGGTTTAATTTTTCTTTGGAAAAGAATATTGTTTTCAAACATCTTTGAAATGTTTAAAGATGATTTGTTAGTTGACGTTGTAGAAGAACACCAAACTGAATTTATACACTATCATTTCTGTGCATTGTTGGATAAAATGAAGTGTGAATATAAAATACAGGACATTTGGAGTAAGTTTTTGGTTAATAATTTAGTGAGTTTATGTTGCCGATCGATGGGATCGTGGAACGTGCCGTTCATTTAGTGGTGTTTCAGTGACAGTTGCTGTTGGAGTTGTATTTGAATGAATTTGTTCCATACTCCAATTGATCAATGTATCAGCCGAGACCGGAAAGATATTAGATGTAAATGTTGTCAAAGGAACCGTTGTTGTTTCCCTCTTATACAGGTTGGCCATTACATGAGCTGGCGGTACTACAATCGGAATATGATAATATTTGCATTGTTGACGTTTACATGCCTCTTTTGCATGATCACGACAAACAGCCACGCGGTGATCTATCACCTCCACATTATCAGCTGCATTTTGAGGGAATACAAAAAATGTGAAAAAAATATTGAAAATGAAAATTGAGAAATTGTCAAAAACACAGGGTGAAATTGTTTCATGTTTTTTCCATATGAGATGCTTACCTTGAGTTAGATGAACGAAACGACATGTTGACCGATTACACATAGATCGATTAAAATCTTGGCACACCGGGAGGGTGTCCAGTAACTGCCAATACCAATCCCAATGCCAACGATAATGAAAACAACAAAACATCACCCGAATGAATGCCAAGATGGGAGTAAAGGAAAGAGAAAACGAAGAAAGAGTCTTATTAGAAAACATTACAATAAATAGATGACAAGCCGTACATTACAAAAGAAGGTTGAAACGAAATGTGATTATATATTTTGTAGCAATAAAATCGAAGATATATTATATCTGTTTTCAGGAGAAGGTTTTTTGTTCTTTGGGCGGTAAAGGAAAGAAAACGTCAATTTTATATGAAACGGATAAAATAAAATACATTTGAATTGTGGTGTTAATTATGCAAAACTATCTGCGCAAAAACTGGTTCGGAACTTTTAGTATATGCTAAACAAGTGTCTTCTATAATAGCAACGAAAAAACTCTCCGCACATGTTTTTCGTCTTATGTTTTTCACTCTATTTCTATTTTTTATCCGTTTTTTCGTCATTTAGAAAAATTCACATGGGAGTATGTTTATTCAGAAAAAACGCCCCGTTTATTTCTTTTTTTACATTTATGTATATTTAATTATTGCTTTGATATCCTAGATAAATGGTCCTTTTGTCTTTTAGCCCTTTATCAAGGGAACTTCCCTTCGTCTATCTTCGGATATTTTTAATATTAACTACACCGTAATAACTTAAAAAAAATAAGCAACATTTATTGGCAGGGCAACATAAGCATTTCTTTTTTTGTTACGTGCATAAATTATTCACTAGTTAAACGGCAAATGCAAGAAATTCGCAGCAAAAAGCAAAGCCTATCTTCTTCAAATATAACATAAGTAAGAGAACTTTTATATGCACAAGCAAATAATTGTCTATTTATGTGTTCGATTGATAGAGAAGCGCATATATTAATTAATATAATTTGTTGTAAAAAAGCGAAAAAAATAGATCTTCATTTTGATCATTTTCAATAAATATTCATCTTAATTGATGATTTACAATTTCTTCTGCTTCAAAAACTTACATAAGCTTCAATTTTAGGCAACTTGAAACTTCTCTATGTTCGATCACACTAATAGAATTCCTAGGTGCGTTAGTATAAATCAATTTTGCAGTAGTAAATTAAGCCAACAGCATCAGCATAATATATTATTAATTATTGTGAAATTATAAAAAATCAACAATATTTTAAATGAAAAAATGTTGACCTAGAATGCAAATTCAAATTATAAAGCTTACGCAAAATGGCAATTCTGGTTGGATGTGCGCTTTTTAACATTATTTTGTACACATGTTAGCGTCGCGTTGAGGTTGAAACTATTGATGATAACAAAAAGCGTTCAAGTGTTTATTGCTCTCTCTTTTGATTATGTTTGTAATGCTACATAAACACCCACATACTGATACAATAATGAAATCTATTCTTTGTTTAAATGGTGCGTTACCCTTAAATTATGTATGATCATGGCTTATTACAAACAGATACATTCCGTGTCGATATGCCCAAAATGAAATCGCAATGTAGCTATCATAAATAAATCCGACATTCAAATGAATTAAATAGTTAATGGAATTGAAGTCAGTTTATTAATAGTAATGTTTAAATTTTTGGTGCGAAAATATTCCAAGCGATCATTTTTTTTAATTTGTATGTGATAAAATATTATCCTATCAATACATTTGGATTAACGGAAAAGAGTATATTCGCCCGTCTAATTCACAATTTTGAATTAAAGTACAACAATTTGGAGTTAAAATAAAAGACAAACAAAAAACAAAAGCATACAAGAACAAGCGCACATGCTACGCAACTCCAGGGTCTCAACTCAAAATTGTAAGAGAGTCGGAGCTACAATGCTAATAACAATAAAAATCAAACAATAACAAGTTGAGCAATTTATATGTAATTATACCTGTCCATTGGCATCAGTGTAGATAACGAAAGGAGCATTTGAGGGTACATTTGCTGCACCATTACAAAACCATAACAGAGTATACAAATACGATGTAGCCATGTAGTTATTATTTGTTATGTTTTTTTTTCGTTTTGCATTGTTTTGGATTGAAAATATATTTTTACGTTTCGGTGGCAATTTTTGAGTGTTTTCAAAATCAAGTGAACAAACAAATATTCGATCCGATTTTTTGTTTCATAATGAAATCCGATAATTTTTGTTTGTTTATTTGTATATTTTTTATACGAGAGAATGAACCAAAAAAATATTTTTTCAACGTATGCATGTGAAAAATAGGAAGAAAAAAATACAAAGAAATAAAATTATATGGCAAACAAAAATCTTCACATCAAACATTTCATGCTTAATATAATTTAAATAAAATATCAAAAATACTCTGTCATTTAAAATAACAAATAAATCTTTCTATTATTTCAACAAATTGTATTTTTTACCCATTCATTTTGCCAGTATTTTTCTTATTCAAATAGAAATGTAAGAAAAATATAATTACGAATCAACTGAACAGATCAGCATCGACACATTGGCACAATTATTTATTTATTCATGTTTTTTAATTTACTTAAAATGTAATTACACTCATTTTCTACTTTCACATAAGTCCGAGTTTTAATGAAAAAAACAAAAGAAATAGGAGAACAAAACAATTTAATTGGAGACTATGTAAAACAGTTCAAATTCAAATCGAAAATCAATGTCGAAAGAAAATTGAAAAAAATAGTGACGAACAATTTAAGATCGCATCTTTCGACGTTTCGAAGCTACTCAAAAATTAACAAATAGAAGATGAAAAACTGAAAATGAAATAAAATAATATTAAACAAAAATGAAAAAGTAGAAACACTAAATTGAAAAAAATGCACGCACGCAACAAGTATAAGGCCACAAAATCAACGACAGCAAAGCGTTTAACAATGATTAACTTAGATTTTTCCTTCAGTTTATTTGGGGGGGGGGGGGAAGGGCGAACAACATAAAAAACAACACTTGTTCGGCTAGTTCCGAATACATTTGTTTACGTAGTAAACTTTATCATTTTGAAAAAATTGTGCAATTTTTTTTTGATATACAAAGAAATTCAATCGATTTACAATGTAAACGTTTTAGAGAGATATTAGGGAAAAACATAAATGATAATATAAACATGAAGTCGAAATAATTAAACTGCCAAAACAAAAACAAGAACAAAAATGGAAAATAATAAAAGAAGAAAAATGATTCCATCTAGCCGACCTAAAAAATCATAAATCGTAAATAAACAAGCCTGAATTGGAATAGTTTTGTTTTTTTTTTATCTTAAATGTGTTTTGTTTTTAATTGAAAACTTACCACATCAACAACGATTTAGGACTTTTGTTCGGGGAATATTTTGATTTATGATTTGTTTGAAAAGAATTGTCAAAAATTGTTCTTTTTTGTTCATTGGCATTGCCTGCATACAAGCCATTTGAATGTGAATCTGTCTTTGTGGTGCATGTTTTGAATAATTTGTCCCGTGACCAAAAAAATTGAATGAAGATTGTTCATTCAGAATGTTATCTCATTGTAGAAGAAAGGAAGTCTGGGTCTCGTTTTTCGTTTTCGGACGTATTTTTCAGTTTTCGATTTTGCGATATTTTACCATTACTATTTTTTTGAGTCATTTTCTGTTTGTTTTCAATGAGTGCGTTTCTTTATAGGTTTGGAGTAAGGGTGAAAAATTCTGAGTTTTGAGTTAATACAACAAAAATCTGTGAAGGGGGGTTAAACATAGTTGTTGGACGGGTTGGATGAAGATATTCGAACTACTGTGTAATACAAAAGACATGGAATTACTTGTGGGCGATCTGGAAATAAAGTGGAAAGTTTTTGTTTTGATTTAAATAAAGAAAGAAAACAATTAATTTGCAATTTCTAATATGTTGTTCTGTTGGTAAACGGAAATTGTAAGTATGTTTTTGGTCGAATATATATATATTATATATGTGTGTGTATGTATGTGTTAATGTGTTTGTATGTATATATGTGTGTGCGGCATACATGTATTGTAATATTAATTGAACTATATTTGAAAACCTACTTAACGTAGCTACCAACGAATCTTAGTTCTAAACGGTTTAATGTTTTATCTGTGGTTTTTTATGAATATCTCTCGATTTTGGTTTAGATTTTGGTTTATCAGTGTTTTTTTAAATGAGAAAACAACGACTGCAAAAATTCCGAATTTTTTGTGAAAATTGACGACACACAATTATATCACCGAAGAAAGTATGATTGAAAACATTTTTTCTGTTCTCATTGCAATGTATTTTTTTATGTATAATTTTCACTTTTATAATTCTCTTTATTTAATTACATTTAATTTCGTTGCTGATCTGTTCCAAATTCGTTTATATGATTATACTCATGGAAGTAAAGAAGAAAAGCAGTTCACTTAAAGAAACTTAATGTGAAAATAGTTATGACAAACATAAAAGCAATTCTTTGATCCCAATCGACGTTTTTCGATTCACTTGTAAAGGAACCAAATTATGAATTTAAAATTTTACAACAATCAGAATAAAAATAGGATTTGAAACAATGTTACCTTATTATCTATGTTGGAAATGTATATAAATTTGATCAATTCATCTGAAATAGGCAGTAACGCCTCTTTGAACATTTTCATTGAACCACATGTACGTGTAAGATTAATGTTTATTTTTACGATGCATGTAAACAAAATGCTTTTACAAGTACGTGTTGTTAAATGAAAAAGAATGAATTGTTTATTTCAGATGAGAGGTGCTATTGTTTATTTCTCCAAATATTTTACTGTAGAATTTGGTATTGATTTTAACTCGTAAATAATTAATATATAAATTTAGAATGTTGCACTAATATAAACACATTACCTTGTTATTATTTATAATCTATGGAATCGACATTAATTTTAAATCAAATATCTATATGGATTTATCAAAATACCGTAGGCTCAATAAATGGGCGAAAAGTATGCACGGTTTTAGTCACAAATATTTTTACTCAAAGTAGATTCAGAGTCATGATACCCAGGCCGATTTTTATAATTAATCAAAGTTTATTATCTTCTCTTCTGCAAGATATTTGGCGTGAAATAGACATACTAAAGCAAGCGACTGTGAAATGTATTGCATTCTCGAATTAAATACCTCGATGTTTAAACATATGTTTGGCTAATTTCTCATAGCGCAACTCATTTCGTAATTACAATAAGAAAATGTACGTATTCATTGTACAAAACTATGGATATTAGTGCATCTTACAAAAAATTCGCGAAACGTACGACTATTCGTAGTTTTGCGCCACTAATATACATATTTTTTTCTCAGTGTAAGTTGAATTATACATCTCTTTAAAAAATCCGAATGGTATAATATGTAAATGATTTCCATAGAAATCTGATTAATACTGAACATATACTCATGTGTACAAAACCATTAAGAAATTTATTTACTTCCTTCCAGTGATTAATTAACCACTATTTATTTTAATAAATAGAGACATAATTAACCCTCTAATGCATTAATTTATTGAAACGTTATGAGAAATATATTGGACAAAAAAATTTACAAAACGCAAGTCGGAATATACATGCGAACATCGGTGCCGACATCATACGTTGCGTAACTCTATCTGCTAAATATGTGGATATTTTGAGATATCGCTAAAATATCATACTACATATATTGACTGTTTACGGTCCTTCATTCCAAAAATGAATTATCTGACAAAAGTCTGAGATGTTCAAAACGGAAAATCAGAACCATTGTCTCAAGTGTTCAAAATGTAAAAATTTGAAAAGAATTGTTTTTGCCGCCAATTTGATTGTGAATAAATAATTATATCTTAAAATATTCTTCCAATCACACTTTGGACACATACCGATATACGAAGCTCTTTGGTATTGATACTTCCTTCGGGAGTAATACTTTGCTTATTTTTGCGTTTATCCTATCGGATAGTGTGAGAAAATGTTTTTTTGAAAAGAAATTATTGATTCGTCATAAATTGTTTTACATGTATTGCTTCAAATGGCGCAACGCTATTGTGGGGAACAATAATATTACGCAGCATTAAATCCATCCATCGACCGCAATTGTCAATTGCGCATAGAAACTAGCGCCCTCTGAGAAGTGTATTCTATGTTATTGTTGTTGTATTTTGACAATTGCTGTCGATGGGATGGGTGGTTAAATCCATCTGATGGATTTATGTCAAGCTGATAATTTTATCAAAAGTAAAGCCTTGGTATCAAAGAAAAAGGTGGTATAATGACTATAGTCACCTATATTTTCTGTTTGAAAAAAAATATCGTGACTATTAAGCAACTTTGGTTGAACCTCCCTGAATATAGTTTAAATAAGATACCAATACATTGTCTTCTTCGTCAACGAAAAGACCATCCATCCATGGTCTTATCGTTGACCGTCGTAGTAAGCATATGCTTCACCATCGTGCATGCATTGTTCGGAATCGCAATCCAACAACCGTCAATAGACTTATTTACTCATTTATATTTTACTTAACGTTGACGGCACAGGATGAGCACAATGTTGACGTATACTCCTACCACCTTCACACAAAGTATAGTGGAATCGAATATAAACATTTCTTATTCTGCTTTTCTGTATCTTTCAAGTTGTATTGTTTTCCACTATAAATCATTTTTTCACGGTTGATGCATTAGCTATAGTCAGTTTATATCATTTACATTTTCATTTTCGTTTACATATTGTGCCGCACAATCATGCAGGTGTCAACGAAAACGCACGAACTCGCATAATAATTTGTTCGTTCGTGCGAAATTTGGTCGGCCACGATCGCACGTTCGTGCGATAGTGCGATAATAGTCGAGAAACTTACGCACATTCGTGCGATCGTGGCCGACCAAATTTCGCACGAACGAACGAACACGAACATCGAACTGTGCTAACAAATTTTTTGCTTAATAAAAATAGGTTTTTGGTAAATTTTTTTCAAAAACTTTGGGAAAGTTTTCCAAAATATTCGTTCGCACAGTTTGATGTTCGTGTTCGTTCACGAACGTGCGATGGTAATCTTTTCGCACAATTTGTACGGCACGCTCGGCTGACGGTCAAGGCAAGGCATACGAAAACATAGACATTGGCGGTGTCGCTGATTTAAAATATGATACACGATTGTGTGTAAAGTCAGTCCTATAAATTAGAGGGTTAATCAATTTTGAAAATGTTAACCGATGGGGATTTGACTCTCACAAATACCCCTAATGTTTAACTTCCTGTCCCAATTTTTTTCTTTTTCTTTGGTTTCACTTTGTTTCGTAAATATATTTATTCCACATTTATTTAGTATAATTTTGAAAGTACTTCTTCATCATAACGGTTCAAATCTGAATCATTAAAAAAATGAATCATAAAACAAATGTTGACAAGAAAAATAAACAAAAGAAAAAATTATATTTTAACTACAATTTTCTTATATGACAAAATAGCATCAAAGCACGAGCAAAATAAAAAAAGAGATATTTCTATTAAAAAATGTTTACTTAACTGACTATGATTTTCTCTTCAAATTTGAACTTCAAATACAAAAAAAAGAAGCAACAACGAAATGCCAAAAAAAACGTTCTCAATTTTTATGCAAATGAATCAACAATGAAAAGCACAAACCTAATTTATGCGATAATTTAATTGAGATGAAAGCGAGCAAATCTTTCCCATTACTCTTATTGTTATTGTTATTGTTATTGTTATTGTTATTATTATTATTATTATTATTATTATTATTATTATTATTATTATTATTATTATTATTATTATTATTATTATTATTATTATTATCTATTATGATTATTATGGCATTCCATGGCATTCTGTATTTAAAAAAATAGATTGTTCGTTTTATTATTTTTATCCATCAAAAAATCAACGGCAAGCAGTGCATCTGTCTCCAAAAACATAAGCGTTATCGATTATTTTGATTAGCTTTGGGTGGGGATTTTTTAAAATTATTTTTTTGTCATTAAATTTGCAGGTTTCTGAAAATACACAAATAAGCTGGGAAAAAATTTTATATTATTCATGTTATATAAAAAAAAATGGAAAGAGAAAAACTGTTCAAAAAGCAAAAAGCATATAATTATTGCAAATTAAAAAAATGATTAGTATTCGAAAAAAAAGAAAATATTGTTAGATGCTAAAGAAAAGAGAGAAAAAAGGAGAAAATATGAGCAAAATTAATAAAACTTAGAACAAATGAATTGATTACAAATCTTCAGCTATGAAGCATCTGTTTTTTTGTATGTATTTATTTATTTATTAATAGTTTAATGTGTGCATTTTTTCATAAAGCATAAGGTGCATCTTACCTCCTACACGCGCTTCTCTTAATACGAATAAAGCTCTGTTTCAACAATTTTGAATTGAAAATCGTTTCAATGATAAAACAGAAATTTGTAAACCAAACTAAAATAAAGAAGAATTTCAAATGAAAAAAGAATAGCTCATAAAAAATCGCGAATAAATCCATTATCACACACAATCTAACGTATGAGTGCAAGATTTGTTTTGAACAACTTACGCCATCTCAGAGCCATTTAAATCAATTTGTATAAGTTTTATGCTTTCGACCCTTTTAAGAACAATATAATATTCTAAATTGTTACACAGTAAGCGAGAGCGCAAAAGATTATATGTGTAATACTGTATACAGCGTATATATAATTTCATTATTACAATTATCGAATGTGCATCAAACAATGGGTGATTAAGCAAGAACTGTCACATAACAGCGTCTTTATTTAAAAATACAAGCAATACCGTGTCTGTGTACAACGTTGTGTTGTATTAATAATAGTATGAGTAAGAATGTTTGATAACAAGCCTGTAGTTAAAAAATATAACACAGCAAACATTAGTGGCGCCACTTATGCGACCAAATGTCAAAATTTATTGTATTCAATGAGTCATAATCAGCCATTGGCATCATAGTAGCCATACGCGCATGGTTTTGATACTATTCAATTATGTGTCGGGTCAATATGAATGAGTAAATGAAGTACATGCGCTCAAATGAAGCATATGGAAGCTGTACAAATTAAACACCAATATTGGAGGAACGATTTAACGGGTTCAGAGATGGCATTGGCTGTCTAAATTATGAAGCTTTGCATTTAAAATATATCGTACCAATAATTCAACTAAATTCAAAATAAATTCAATTCAATAGCATATAATCTACTGAACAACGGAAAAAAAATTCTCTGTCATATGCGAGCTATTCTTGAATCAAACATATGAAATAATTGTGTAATGTACATAATACAACAAGATAAAATAATCAGAAATTATATTTAATAAATGATACATAGTATATATATAGATATATAACAAAAAAATTAATGGAAGAATTGTAGCTACATCAATAGATAAAAACCATAAGAAACTTAATAGATGAAGTTAAATTTCACCTAAACAGACACAGCAACTGTGTGTTTTTCAAGTGTATAGCAATATCTCAATTAATACCTACATAAAATAAAAGTACAGCATACAAGCAAGGTATTATCATCCATTGCAATTAGCTTAATCATACAAAAAACCAATCGATTCATTTGACATGTTGGCATACTACGACTGTGATATTGATGGATTGAGGATAGGTGGCAGTGTGAGACTGAAGAATATGTTTCTGAGACATGTGGATGGGCTGCCGGTCATAATTTCTCCATTGATTCGGTCATAATTTCTCCGTGAAAATAAAATGTTGCCGGAGGAATTATGACCGTTTTGGAAACGGTCAGAATTTCTCCATTGATTCGGTCATAATTTCTCCGTGAAAATAAAATTTTGCCGGAGGAATTATGACCGTTTTGAAAACGGTCATAATTTCACCATTGATTCGGTCATAATTTATCCGTCGATTTTGTATGGAAGGAATTATGACCGGAGAAATTATGACCGCGCACCATGTGGATGGGGTAATAATTCATAAAGAAACAAGAAATGTACATATCGATATCGATTTTGCTTCTTCCACTCCACGTCGGAAGCTCATAGAGATTCCATTGTATGTTTTATTTAACTTTGACTTTTAGACAAACTAAAAATCGCTCTATATGAAAATTTATTAACACGAAATTAAATTTTAATGATTTGTTGTGCTCAATTATCGAAAGCATATTGTCTCATTCAAGAGGATGACACGTTTTGTTGTCACTTACGGCGAACTTGTAAACTACGGAAATTTCAACAATGAGAAAAAAATAAGCATATTCGCAAAACAATGAATATTCGTGCATCCAACGACAAATTCGTGAAATGCATGAATATTCGTAGTTTTGCGCCACGAATAAGCATATTTGAAAGGTTCAGAGGAAAAATGTCATACAAAAAATTTCCGCGGAAAAATGATTAAAATACTTATATGTAACTTATTTGGAACATATTTTGCGTATAAAATACTTCACTTGCCACTTGTTTTATTCATTCTTCCAAGGAACTTTTCTGTATGACATTTTTCCTCTGAACGCTACATTTTTTCTCAGTGAATGTAAAATTATACGGCAGTACTTGGCGCTACTAGTATTCCAAGTTTTGAATTCATTGAATGTTAAAACGAAATAAATAAACAATATTTAATAACATATTCATCTTATTTTTTTTTTTTTTTTATCATATATGGCTAAGGGGCGCTATAATGTGGGCATTACAAATGGCCGAGATCAATTTTAACTTTGAGCCGCGCGGCAATATTTAGATGCTATCGAAAAAATGGGAAAATGCTTCATTTAATCAATAAAAAGAATCTTTGTCTTAGCACCCTCTGTATGAGTTCTTTGTCTTTTCAATATTTTTATATTCATGCGGCAGCCAAAAGTAACATGTCAAAACTTGATTATAGCCGCGTTCAAAATATTTCAGAGTCGCGGCGGCCAGAACTATGATGTTAAAAATTAATTTCAGTCGCCTTCAAAATGTATCTTCATCCGCAGGTTAAAATGCAATAGCGTACTGAAAATATTACTGAACGCATTTATTTTTGTCACTGTTTTAAACAAATGCAAATAAATGCGTTCAATATTATACTTTTGATGTTGATTTAACATGCGATGTATGATACCCCCCAATGGTAACAAAAAATATAATCGGTTTCTATTTTCAATAGTAAAAAGTTCGATATTTTTTCAAAGTGATTGGAGAAAGAAAAGAGCAATTCAATGGTATTTTCAATTTTTGAAAATAAATGTTCATACAGAGCTAAAAACGTACATACGTATAGAGAGAGAGAGAGACTGACAAAATAATGGAGGTAATTTGCTAGGGGGAAATGACTCGCAGCGAATCCCAATTTGTTTGCAAATCTCTTTGTCAACTTCACATGTAAATGAAGATTCGTAAGACTCGTAAGATTCGTGAAAATGCTTAGATTTCTCTACAATTTTGAAAAGATTTGCAAGAGTCATTTCCCCCTAGGTAATTTGGTGGGTAGACAATACGAAATCTTTATTTATAAAATAATTTTTCAAATAAAATTTATTTATATGTTTTGGTTTTGTGACGGTAGATCGTATTATGACGTATTGTATCCAATGTTAGCCGTAGCTAGAGACAAAACATGAATAAGTGAAACTGATAACGATAAGATTAGATATGTTTTCGGATTGAAGCGTAGTGAACATGTTACTGAATACCGTGCGTTTGAATGGTTTGACGCCTAAAAGTAGAGCAAAGCTTCAATCGGCCGTCTTAATATTCAAGCAGTTGTCAAAAAAGGCTCCCAAATATCTGAATCACATGTTTATTTGAAACGGTGAAACGTCGCGTTATCCAGACAACCTTCGCGTTAATTTTAATCCACGTACTGCATTTGACATACGCGCATTCAGAAATTAATTTTTGGAACAGTTTACCAGTTAAAATTGGAAACAATGTTTCGTTATCTTCATTTAAAAACGCGTTAAAAAATCATCTACGGTCCGTGCAATAATAAATTCAAATTCAATTCCGTGACATATCCCTCGATTCGATGATGATGTCGTATGCAACGAAGATGTGAACATCGGGATTTGATGTCGAAGTTGAATTTGAAATTATTGAAATGATGTGGCGCGTCTCAGTAAGAACTTTAAGTAAAATTATTATTGTATTTCCCCTGACTCTTCAGAAGATAGTGTGCCTATCTAAACAATATAAATACAATGTTTTGCGATGGATACGTTCAATCGGTCAATATAAGGGTTTGAATACACTCATTCAAACGCAATGTTGAGTGTGATTCAATGTAAACATATATTTTCTTTAATGTTTGTTGACGTTTGAGTGGTGGCGCTGGCATACAGATGTTAAACTCTCAATTATCACCGGGTGCTTTAATATCACCCCGCCCCTGATTGTATTCTCTTTGCTAAAGACGTACCATGGGCGGAATTTATGTAGCTTGCTAGTGAACACAAATTGACATAAATTTAAGTTTCGTAATAAATAAATAAATAAATAAATTTGTTTTTGTTTGAACATTATTCCGAATCGCTGTCTAATTGTACAAATCGGGATTGAGATGGAATAAAACTTACTAGAAATTGTTTAAAATTGATTTTTTTTTTATCTCTGAATAAATGAACAAAGAAT
This sequence comes from Resseliella maxima, assembly GCA_029041755.1. Taxonomy (NCBI): domain Eukaryota; kingdom Metazoa; phylum Arthropoda; class Insecta; order Diptera; family Cecidomyiidae; genus Resseliella; species Resseliella maxima. The sequence goes on from JAQOWM010000959.1 coordinate 47,902, forward strand.
AACCCGGAAACTCACATCAGAAGAACAAGGAAATTTTGTTATTACATTGTAACCAAAGACACTTCATGCTCTATATTAGCAATGTAAAAATTGTTGACAAATTTATATGAAGTAAACAGAAGCGCTCTTTTGTCTTTTTATATTGAACTCAACGTACGTGTGAGAGCAATGTCAATGTATGCAATGCATACAAGCATATTGGACTCTCAGATATGTTTGTGTGTGTGTTTTGCAAAGAAGTAGCTCTCACACATACGCGTAGTTCAATAAAAATGACCAAAGGCGGCGCTAGTCACAAATCATTGACAGTTCGTCAAAAAATTTCGTTAATGTCAACTCTTATTGATTGTAACAATGTCATTGTTAGAGTATATATTATTTTTTTTCTCATTTATTTATTTTTTTTCTCTTTTGATAATCAAATATTCAAAAAAAAACTTTGAACAGTTAATGGTAACCAAAACATATTCATTAAATGTGATTTCTCGTTGATTCAATTTTTTTAATGCATAGTTGATTTTGTGTGCAAATTGCTTGTTATTGTTTATTGTTATGGTTAAGGTAAAGATTTGTATAAAAAGACACTGACGTCGCCACTTTTTACGTGCATGCAACTTGACGACGAATTCTGTAACTGTCAACACACGTTGCCATATTTTTCTCGGTCATTTGCAAAAATGTAAAAGGAAAATTTATTTATTTACAAGCAAACAGCAAAAATTTAAAATTATTCACATGAAAAAAATGAAGAGGAAACGAAAAATAAAAGAAGCACGATATTGCACAATTTAAAACCTGTTTAGCAATGGGAAAATAGTAAAAAACGTTAGGAAAAAGCAAATGTGATGGATACAAAAAAAGTAAGATTCATTTGGATAATAGATATTAAGTTTCTCAATTACAAGTCATTTGTTTGTTTGTTTGTTCATTTGTTCTTGTATGTGTGCCAATTTGTCCATATAAAGATTTATATTGCTCTTGTTCATAGTGTGAAGAGAGATAGTGTGATTGCGGAGTACACGCAATATTCAAATGCAAATGCATGTGACGTCATAATCCTATACATCTTCTAAAGATATAAGTACACCCAGAGTAATTTGACAGCAAATATACCAACATTTGATTTAAAATGTCATGTTTCCAACGAAAGTTGTAAAGTTTACAGCTATGGTTGGAATTCTGTACAAGGCAGATTTTTTTGCATTAATACCAATGCATTTGCGTATTTGGTTGTAAATGTGACATTTCGATTGTGTGCTCAAGCGAGTTGGTATTAGAGCAAACAAATCTGTAATGTGGAATAGCAAGCATTGTTGGAAAAGTTACAATTTTCGTTGGAATTAATATGAACACGTAGGGTTATTCAAATGACAGACACATTTCTGTGGGTGTACCTAGGGGTGTACTATAATGTATGAGAAGCAGAAAAGAAGAACAAGAAAAATAAAGGAGGAAAAGAAGAAGAAACAAATAAATATTAGATCGTTCAAAAAGTCTTTGGCCTAATAACGAAAAATATAATTTTTTTAGCAAAAATCATTTTTTTTATTCAAAATAGTCCCCATTGAGTTCAATACACTTGTCCCAACGATCTTTCAATATTTCGATGCCTTTCGAATAATGATTTTTGTCAAGTGACCAAAAATAGGCATCAGTTTCCCATTCGACATCTTCATTCGAGTGAAATTTCTTACCGGCAACCCATTTTTCCAAGTTTAAGAAGAGGTAGTAATCACTCGGAGCCAAATCTGGTGAATATGGTGGATGTGGCAGCAATTCTGAACCCAATTCATTGAATTTTTCGATGGTAACGGCGGCTTTGTGTGCTGGTGCATTTGGTCTTGGTGAAACAGAATTTTTTTCTTTGCAAAATGAGGTCGTTTTTTCTTGATTTGGTCATTCCAACGGTCAAGTAAGGCCATATAATATTCTTTGTTGACTATTTTACCCTTCTCAAGATAATCTATCATAATTATTCCGTGTGCATCCCAAAAAATACTGGCTAAAACCTTTCCGGCCCATTGACTTTGTTTCACTCGTTTCTGACGCTCTCCGCCACGTTCTACCCACACAGCAGACTGCCGATTTGATTCTGGTGTATAGTGATGGATCCAAGTCTCATCCATTGTGATGTATCGACGCATGAATTCCTTTGGATTACGGTTATACAGTGTCAAACACCGCTGAGAATGATTAACACGATTTTCTTTTTGTTGGATATCAAGAAAATGCGGCACCCATTTTATGTTTAGCTTTTTCATATGTAAATGTTCATGCATAATCATAACGACCAATCCAGTTGATATGCCTATAGTCTCAGCAATCTCACGCACTTTCACTCGATTATCTTCCAATACGATTTTTCGCACTTGTCGAATGATTGCCTCTTTTGGTCGACCAGAACGTTCAGCATCACTTGTTGATGTATGACCACGACGAAATTCAGCATACCAAAACTTGTTGGTCGAATACGGTGGTTCAGATTCTTCGTAATGTTTTTTGAACCAATCGTCTGCTTCAACGGTATTCTTTCCCATCAAAAAACAGTGCTTAATCAAAACTCTGAATTCGCCGATACTTGGTTACTAATTGACGAAATGCGCTCAAATATTTGTCATAAATGGAGGGATTTTTTTATTGGTGACGACATCTGGTTGTCAGGCCAAAGACTTTTTGAACGATCTAGTACATTGATTTTGCATTGTAGTAACAAATTCTTTAGAAGATGGCGTTTATGACATCGCCATATCAATGCGCATCTTTTGTGTGATTGTGATTGAACAATCAACACACAAAAGTTCAAGGGGCGAATTACTACTGAATGAACTGAAAAAACCTACAGTTACTGAAAGATACTGAAACGTACTGAAAGCAATTTTTCAGTACCTGTCAAAATATCAGTCGAATTTACACTCAATGTGAATGTTTGTCTATTAATGTTTATGATAAAAAATCATCGAAAATTATCAATTTCTAACAAACATTTTTTTCTCTTTCATGGAATTTTTTTTTCGATTAGTTGTTCAAATATGTTCATAAATTTTTATAATTTTATTTCAGAAAAACTCTCCCTTCGTGAAAATGAAATCATTTTGAACTATAGTATTCTTTTATATTTGTCGATTTTTTTTCAATCATTTTAAATTTTTTGAAAAAAAAAAAAAAAATTCATTTATTACATCGTACATTTTCGCGTTCTCTATTTGAGTGCGATTTCATTAATGACACGTACTAATGCAAAATGATTGCATAAAATGCCGTGAATCTGTCAGGCACTGAAAAATGAACTGAAATACTGACACGTATTGAAGAGATTTGCAAGTACTGAAAAGTACTGAAAATTGACTTTCAGTAGTAATTCGCCCCTTGCAAAAGTTTGTTTAAAATTGATGTTGTTTTGTGTTGAAAAATCACATTCGAAAAGTAAATGCAATTTACTGCATTCATTAAAATTTTATTCATTGTCAGAAATTCAATAGACAACTAATGAGTTGATTAATAATCTTCTCAATCTTTATTTCAGATACACTGACTATAATGCCAATAATTTCGAAGTCGTTCAGAATAATAATATCAGATTCTGGAATTATTTGCAAAGTAGCAACAAATAAATAATAATAATGAATATGGACCGCCGTCATATTGTTAATTTGGGAACATTTTCTGTCACTTTCTCATCTTTTTGTCTCTTCTCCTCCTCTCTCTCCATCTCTCTCAGTCATATTTAATTCTCTAGAATTCGATGCGAATGGGAAATTATTCAAGTGTTTGAATAAATTGCAATGGATAGAAACTAATTCTGCGAACAATCCATAAGAGACAACGTAAACTTTATTGTAAAAGCAAATGTGGCGCCATTTATTCCTATTGCATTTAATCCTGTATATGACCTGTTGTCAAGTACTGTATATTTATTAGCATACGAAGCTTTTTTGATTCAATCGCCAGCGCCATCCCATCAGCACTTTCAATAAGTATGGTTTTTTTATGTAACCATGTGGTGCTTGCATTTATTTCATTTGATTGGTGTAATAAAACCAAGCAGAGTTAGCTACTGTCAAACTGAAATGCGGCAGCAATCTAGTAACTTATTGTGTTGTTCTTATTACCTCTATGAGTGTGAATGAGACAAACACACAAACAATAAAACATCACATTGTATGTAGCAGCATTATAATTTTTATAGCTCTTTAATCAGTTACTAGGTGGCGCATTTTTTGCGATGTCACTTGTTGTTAGTGTAAATTAGTGCAAAAATCAATTTGACAATAGTGCTCGAATAAAACGCTCAAAGCTTACTCAAGTGGCGATGGGATGGCGGTCGGGAGAACGTTTCGTTTATAATACATGACATTGGTTAGATGAAGTTTAAACATAAGAAGTACACACACACAAATATTTGACAATTCGTGTACGAACACAGTAGGTAATACAGGAACGTTTGATTTTCGTATAATATTTATACTTGTATCGTATAATTCTCCTGCAAATTTGACAGCGTGGTATCGTGTGACACGCCAACGCATACAGCTTAGTAGCTGTCAAATTTGCAGGGGAAATATACGATACAACGAGCATTGCGCCTAAGACAAATTACTCATAAGAGCGCCACTAAGAATTGCATTATATCTGTATTGTTCTTATAAGCGGTGGGAATTTGAACTATCAAATTACAACAACAAATTGTATATTAGGGCGCAACCGTCGCCATACAAGTATAAATATTATACGAAAATCAATCTTTCCTGTATTTTCTACTGTATTTGTACACGAATTGAAAGGCTGCGAGGAAAAATGTTACACAGAAAAGTTCCTTGGAAAAATGTTATTATTCAATGTATTTGTTGTTGTTTTTTGTATGTTGAATACACTGAATAATAACATTTTTCCACGGAACTTTTTTGTGTAACATTTTTCCTCGCAGCCTTTCAATTGTCAAATATTTTTGTGTGTGTAGATGAAGAAATTCTATTACTGACGCTTATTCGTCGGTAAAACGATGTTACTGCCATTTGAGTAGAAAATTGCAAAGAAGGGACTAACAAATCACGGAAAAAAATTTCGGATTTGACGCGTCTCCAAACGATGTAGTTTTTTTTAAATTATTTTTTGTGTTTGATTTTCATAAAGGAACTAAAAATTAATTTGCATCGATATTTTACACATAATTATTCATTATTATATTTATGTTTTTTTACTTTTTTCATATTTTTTATCATTTATTAGTTACTCTATTGAGATTTCGCATGAAACTTTCACCTTTTGATATGTACAAAGCTTTACTTACACTGGAAACGTCAGCTTGAAATAAATCCATCAGACGTTGGTTGCATTGAAATTTTTCCATTCATTTACAATGTAGCCTGATTTTTCCATTAAAGCCAACGTCAAATTTGAGGTCACATTGAATAAATTCTTAATTTTTGACTTTGGCCACAATGGAAAATAAATGCAAAAAATTCAATGCAACCAACGCCGCGACAAATGCATCGAATAAATCCATCTGATGGATTTATTCTAAGCTAACGTTTCCAGCGTAAGTAAAGCCTTGGATATGAATAAAGCAAATTCAAAATCAATTCCAAGCCTCAAAGGGGGATGCCAAGTAAAATGCTATCTCAAGCTGTTAGTCTATTGTTCAAGGAAAGAAAGTTCAGGTTAATTAATTTACAGAAACAGTTGTGGTTAAATCTATGTAAGTTTGGAAATTTTTGCGATTTTGCTGTCCCTAAGTCAAACTTTTCTGATCCTTACTTTAGTGACAACGAAAGTGAATACCGTTTTTAAATGTTTTTTTTTGTAGTAATAAGTCAATGGTGATAAATGTGTATGTGTGTGTGTGTGGCTAGTGTGATGGACAGAAATGTGTGAGTATCGAATAATTGGTTTTCCTAAGCAAAGGTGTACAGAACTGAACTAACCAGTGAATAAAAAATATGAAAGCATAGCTCATAACCACCCCAATAATTTCTCTTATTAGGCTTTATTTTAACAACGAAAATATAATTTTTTCTGAATTTTTATACAATATTTTTCTTTAATCAAACGATAAATAATAAAGGATGAATATGTTTGAAGAAAAACAAGACGATGTACCAAAATTGAATAAAATCAATTTTAAAAACATGAATGCAATACATGATGCAATCTGTTTTTTCAGGTTTTTTTTTTGTTCGGTTTATAAATTATTTCATTACTCGTTTCACAACTAAATTGATATAAAATGAAAATATAGAAACTTCAAATTACCACATACATATATATATAATATCTAAATGAATATTAAATATTTTTTTTAATATAATATAAAATCATAATACATTTTTATTTTTGTTGAAAAGAATTTTAATTTTACTAAGTATTAGTGTTTTATTCATGCACGCTTAAGTAAATAATAATCATATCATTATTATCCTTATTGTATGTTTCTATTTACTCAGTTTTATTTGAAGTTTGTTTAAATTATTCAAGGTTCGTCCTTAATATGTGTATTGCTGTGGAAGTGTATTTTTTCTGTTTTTTAAGAGTTTCTAATACTATCTAGTACTTCATCATACAGTAGCCATTTGCGAAAAAATTCACTATTATTGACTATTTTGGTGAAATGTATTACTTAACTAACTAACCATTGTACACATGCTCTTCATACGGTTTAGTCCAATGACAAAAAGCGTGAATATGTAATTAATGTATTAATTTTCGGACAATTCATCTGAAATAAACAGTAGTGCCTCTATGGCCATTGAACAACACATATGTGTGAAAGAAATTTGTTTGTGTGCATGGTACACATAGCTATTGCTGTCGCAAAAACATTTAGTTCTATGGCAATATCCAAAGAAACGCTATTGCCAAACGTCAGTCTCAAAATTTTTCAGAGTGTCATGTGCTTTTGTTTTAGTCAATGTTAGTCAGTCATGCCCCAAATTAGTCGACTACTTGGTTACTTTTTTTTGCAAATGGGTAGTTAATTACATATTTCTTTAGTTTTCATCATTCAAACAACAATTTTCCTTCTCTTCTAAGATTTTTTTTAATGCTGTATTCAAATACAAAAATAGAGTTGCAATGTGAAATGCAACATACTAGATTATAAAATATCTATTTCTGCTACGGTTTCAATAATATTTATTCATCACAAGTGCCCTAATTTCTACTAATAAAATTATTTTTTTTTTTTTGCATACTGAATTTATATTTTAATAAGATTAATCTTTTTGAAGCTCATAATAATTGAAATTTTAATTTTTAATTTTAAAATGAATATTCATCTCTACATAATGTTTGAGCGAAAAAATATTGATATATATTTAGACGAAAATTTCAATTTGAAACCTAGTCTTATTTACTGAATCCAAATTTTTTTTTATGCATGATTAAGTGATTTTGATTTAGCTGCGAACATATATGATATTTTATTGAATCAATACTATTAATTAATTCTATCAATTAATTCTTCACTGTATGATGTTAACAATATTTGTCTCCACATGCACATTCCCAAGAAAAATTACAGTTTCCAATATATATTATGTTTGAGTGTCACGCTAACACTCGACGTAAAAGAAGCGCAATTTTTTGCTTGGGATTGTGTTCGGTAATAATGACATTTTTAGATACATTTTTTCCAAATTTTGAAAAATTAATCTAGATGAAAGGCCAACTATTTATAAGAAAAAATTCAAAGATAACAAATGTATCTAGGAATTTTCTGAAATATTTTCAAGATTTCTTTGCTTTTTTGAACAATTTTTTAAAGACATTTTTTCCCTAAATTAAATTTTTAATTATAATTTTTTATGAATTTTTCACAAAAATCCAATTTTCTTCACAAAATTCGAAAGTATATTAAATACTGACGCAGACATCGTCCATATTGATGTAAAGATACACACGAAATTATCGTTATAATTTGAGTATGTATGTTTTATTTATTTATTTAATACTGAACATTTATTTTGCATCTGTAGATGTGTTTAAAATTCAAATACAAATCCAAAAACTTCTTTCAAAATCTGAGTATTATCAAAGGAGGTGTTAGATTTCGTTTGAAATTTTGCCTATGGTATGACAGTTGACTATACAACAAAACACACAACTTTTTGTATTTGAATTTCAAACGCATCTACACAGATGCAAAACAAATTTTCAGTCTTAAATTAATACTCGCATACATACTTAAATCGTAACGATATTTTTTTGTGTGTACTAACTTATCATTATTTAATCTATATTTTTATCGAAAATTTTGTTCTTTTCAACCATTGAAATCGCTAAAAAAAACTAAAAAGAAATTGGTAACTATAGGTATTTCGAAGCATAAAGTTAAAATTTTCCAATCGACTGAAGACAGTTAAACTTAAAAAAACACAATAATTTACGTGTGAATTGTTATATTGGTTAATCACTAAACTACGATTTGTATTCTCAATAATTTTATTATTTTCTCTCAATGATTGCATTTTTGAACTTACTATTTAGATGTTTTGAATTTAGAAGGTAAATGTTGAAAATAATGCACTAAACATTTTATGTTAAGCTAAATAAGTTTTAGTTTCAAAAAATATTATCAGATTCTTGTAGACATGTCACCTGTTATTTGGGGTACCTATATTTTATGAAACTAAAAATAAAATTTCCCCGAAAAAATAAGCCCAATTTCTTCCTAAAAAATACTTTTTAAACTTTTGCTAAAAGATTTTGATTTTTATTCGACAACATGTTTGTGTAATTGAATGCGTTGGAAATGATGAAGGTGAAACAAATCGAAATGCAATGAAGTAAATGAAATTAAATAGTGAATATGAATTTTTTGATGCTAAAATGTAATTTAATTAGGCCAGCTCTTTCCGCACTAAAACGATATATTCTCATGAGAAAGAAATCAAAATAGAAATTCAAATTCAGCTGAACTTGAAAAAATACATGCATAGCATCGAAATGCTTGCAATTGCTGAAAACATTTAAAGCGAGCAACGGGGTGAAAATGACGAGCAGAATATTCGTCTTAAGAACGAAAAATGGTGAAAAATGTGTAATTAACATTCTCGAAATACTATAAATGTATGTATGTGTGTGTGTTCTACCGTGTAATGTTCGCTACAAAAAGCACTAAGATTGAGATAAAAAACAAAGGATTCAATGCAACGAATACAATTTTTAAAAAATGCTTGCGAGTATATATGTAAATTGCAACAACCAAATAAATCTACGTCACAAATAAAAATACAATTTATTTCCACATAACATAAAATTTTTTTATTATTATTAATAAGTTCGTTTAAATTTTCTTAAGTCATATTTCTAAGATGCTATCGACAGCTAAAACTTCAATGTAAATTAGTTTTTTTGTGCATCTATTAAAATATTTCTGTTTTTTGTCTATTTTCATTTGTAAGCTAAGTAAACTTAATGTAAACTGTAATTTTCAATATACTTAAAGAAATTTTTTCTAAGGAAAAACAAAATAAATGGTATTGATAAGAAATCGATACGTTGACTAAATTCTAACTAGAAACTGCTTTATGAAAAATTAAAAAAGAAATGACTACAAACTTGTCATTTTTCTCAAAATAAATTTCTGAAAAGATTTACGTTCGGGCTTTAAATGGCAAAGCCCATCACATGTAGACCCTTTTGTTCCTTTTTTTCAAATGTTTAATCCAATGTGTTACATTTTAAAGAAACTCAAATGATATTGCGCAAAAGAATAACATGTTATTGCATTGTAGAAAACAATGAGGATAATCCAGCAAAAATACAATTTTATTGTGTGCGCTCATTTGTATACAAATCGCCAGAGCTGAACATTTCAATCTGGGTGTGCGCGCTTCCCCATGTGCGACTCGTACATTCATATAGAAATGCATTTAAAACATTTTTAGTTTATTTTGAAATCTAATGGACGTTTCCACGCAAAATTTGCAATATTTTGTTTAAAAAATTCAAATTCTATAAGAATGTACGAGCCGTACATGTGGGGTACGCGTTCACCCGATATAAAATATTCAGCTCTATTTGTAGCCAATTTTACTGTTATAAATATTTTATTGAATACACTTTACAGTAGTTTTTTTACAGTAAAAAAGAAGTATTATTACAATTGCTTACACAATAAAATCTTTCCAAAATGCGTATTTGTTTCTCTTTTTTTCTCAAGCAATTACATATATATATATATATGATTATAATGAATTTTTGGTCAAGCAAATAAATTAACAAACAGAACTGAAATCTGTCTAAATAACAAATGCGTGAAATGTTCCAAAAATAGAAATAAAAATTTATCTAAAATTCATTCCGGAATAACTGATGACAAACACACAAAAATTCAGATTTAACACACACATACAAAGTACAAACATAAAATTGAGTTGATAAGAAATATAAAGCGAAGAAACAAATAAAATGGCTTTTTTTGCGCTTAAATTCCGGCATGAAATTTACAAGTTCTCGAAGAATTTCCACACCATAACAAATTGGAAAAGAAGAAAGAAAATTAAAATTTCCTCATAAATGTATGAACATTGTACAGTAAAACTCTGTTAAAGATTTGTGAAAAATTAAAACACTAAGCTAAACTCACTAAAGGCAAAGCGGTACAAATACGAAGGAATACATTTGCTTTTTAAAAATATGATCCATAACAAAATATAATTTAGTCTTTTGTATTATTAATTTCTCTGTGGTCTTTCAACTATTTTCAGCTTTGAGCCGACGGCTAAGCTTTCCGTATAATTTATTGTTGTTTGCATGTAGATTTTTGAAGGCTCACCCATTACATTAAGCGATTTAAAATGGCACAAGTTTTTTTTATCACTTGTTTTAATTTCCTTTCTTGTTTATTCACATTATGAAAAATCAATTGAAATTCTTCTAATTTTATTTAATCAATTGGGGGTCTAAGTTTGGATCAAATCTCTTTGGAATCATTTGAAAAAACTCTATTCGAATCATTCGAAATGAAGAACATCTTCACTACCCGTTTAGGAATAAAATGACTGACTGCAGTTATGTAGTTATGATTATTATTTTTGAATAATTGTTATAGTTCACAGTTATGAAATGTTGAGAAAGAATACTCGATTTTAGCCAGTCAGTGACTTTTTTTTGAGTTAATCAACCAAAATGTCCTGGTATTATCGAATGGGTAACCAGCTAATATAATTCCACACGGACAATATAGATTTAGTTGAAACGGAGGACAGAGATGGAATTTTCACTCAGATGGTGCGAGCACAAATACAACATCGCACTCACATCTAGTGTGCGGCGCACAATATTCTCATGTTTTTCGGGTGCACGCACACGCCTGTATGTTTTTTGACTCAAACAAAAAATCTACATTTATTTGCAAATCTACAAATTTGTCATTAATCATACCGGCGTGTGCGTGCACCCGAAAAATATAAGCATTTTGTGCGTCGCACACTAGATGTGAGTGCGATGTTGTATTTGTGCTCGCACCAACTGAGTGAAAATTCCAGCTCTGACGGAGGATACTGTCTCTTTTCTTTTATTGTGTTTTCTGGTCTTTTTTTGAAATTTTATCGCTTAGATCTATGAAAAAAATTGAATTTGAAAGTTATCAAATTTAGAAATAAAAACTGAAGCATGGAAATAAAAAAAAAATTTAATTGGATTACAAATTATAAGTTGATCACAAGGGATACAAAGCGGAAGGGAGAGTAAATGCTTGACTATTGGCAAAATGAGCAGAGAGAAAATAAAACAAAACGCAATTTTGCTATTTATAAAACAAATGAAGTATTATTAATAAATTAACGATTGTAAAAATAATGAGTCAAAGTCACATACGAGAGAGAAACAGACTGAAAAAGTAAGTGGGAGCAGAAAAAATTTTTCCATAATTAAATTTACTATATGATTCAATTACATGCATAATTACGGCGCATGACTTATTTATTACCATTCTTCAATCTTGGCGAAACAATTTGATTATTACTCCAACTCTTTTTTCGCAATTTGTGTTTGTATCATTTCACATGATATTGTTGTTTTTTTTCCAAATAAATGTCCAAAAATCGTTATTTCCGTGCTATTAGGATAGATATTCTTCTTTATGCATATATTTCTAAATGTGTTTTATTTTCATCAAAAGTGATTTAGAGATATAGAAAAGTACTTTCCAATAGTATGTAGTAAAATTGTTTTCAATTAATCGTACCAATAGTTTCATTCTCTTTAGGATCGTGTGTTTAAAGGAGAAGGGTAAGTTGTAGTGTTTTAATACTAATGTGTATGTTTGTGTGTATGAATGTATGTGTATGTGTATTTTTAAAACTAACCAAAGTAAATAATGAAAAAGGTAGACATTTACGCATATATGGATGTATCTACGTATGTATGTTAATATATATATATATAATATATGGTATTACCAAAAGAGAAAAAAATGACTACTAAAATGTATACATACAGAGGTTAGGCAATTTTACACGCTATAATATATAGATAATTTGTCATTTTTAATCATCATTTTTGCTTTATATAATTTGCACAGTGTTTTTCTCGTGTTTTTATTTAAATGCTTGAATTATAACATACACAACAAATTATCTTCTAAATACAGATAAATATAAGAAAAAACAAGAGATGAACAACTATAATGTAAAAATTTAATGTACAGTACACACTTAATGAGCAGGAAAAAAAAAATCATTACGTTACTTCAAGTTAAAAATGAATACATAGATAATAAATATATAGTATATAGAGAGAATATAGACGTAAACTTTTCAATTTGTTCTATGTCGATTTATTTTCTTTTCTCTCTATCTCCCTCTATCACTAGCAGAGTCAATGTAATAACCATATTTAAAAATCATTTCAGACTTTTTGTTCTTCTTGCCATGTTTGTGTGCATTTTCTACTATTTCTTCTTTTTCTTCTTCACATTTCAGTGCTATTTATCATTATTGTATAGTTTGTTTATTTGTTTGTATGTTGTTAATTTGACTTTAAGAATATACTTAGGAAATTTTTCTGTTTTTAAATCAAAACATTCATTTGTTATTTGCTTAATAATGCGCAATTAAGGACTGAAATAGTTGTTAGGCCAGACTTAAGCAAATCCATTTTGATTAAAATCTTTTAGGTTATTTAACATTCTTTGTTTGCTTTACACATTTTTTTGTTTATGTTTAGATTTTTAGTTTTTATCTGTTTGTTTTTAATGCGATTTATACATAAAAAAATGTATTTATCATTTTGTTTTGTTTTAAGATTATTTTTAAATTACGTGAATATTGATTAAATATAACAGCGAGCACTGAATGACTGTTGTTTAATGAGCAGTCAATTTCATGCTGGGTCTCAGTATTTAATGATATATCATGCAATAGCTGAATTGATTTAATTCATATTTTGATTTCCATTTATTTATTTTATTTTGATTAAAAGCAGAGCTAAACGTAAGGATACCAATTAGCCCGAAATTGAGACATCGATTCAGAAAAGCGGCAAGATGCGCAAGCTTTTGTGCTTTGTTTTTCTTATTGAAAAGCATAATGGCAAGATCATAACGAGCGTCAACAATCAAAAACAACAGTGGCAAATTTTGTGGAAATCTATAGACTATTTTTGTGTTTTGGTAAATGAATTTTTGTTGTGCTGAGCTGTATTGGAACAATATCTGATAACACGATCATAACTGATAACATGGCTCGAGACAGTAATAGTATTAAATCAAGCGTATAGAAATGAAGACAAAAGCCAATCACAACCTAGAGAACACAAGTGTGCTGCACTCAAACATTTATTTTACTGCCATACAGTTACGAATTTTCCTTCTTTCGTTCGTCCTTCTTCTTTATTCTTAACATGCACATCATAAAGCTTCAAATATAAATGCAAAAGCGTAGCATATATGCCATTCTCTTTCTTTTTAACACTGTCTCTTATGAAAGAACGTCCTTTCGATGAACAGTGAAAAAATAAGGAAAGAGAGCCGTTTATGGGTTTTTTAGTTGCGATTTTTCTATCCAATATGTAAAAGACAATAAATGAATGGAATTGATTTTATTATAAAAATTTTGGTTCTATGTTGTACGTCATTCGAACGCACACAGTAACGCATGTTCCATTTGCAAAGTAAAATATTTATCTGAAATCAAAAACAGAAACAAAAAGAAAACATAATGCGAGATACAAAAACGAGGTATTGCCGGTAAGTGTTCTGAATGTAAGTTTTTTTGTGCACATGTTTCATAACTTGTTTTTACGGTGCTCACAAGTTTTAACATTTACAAAAAAAAAGATCATTTATTGAATTCAAATTTAATGTTACAAACGATGAAACATATCACAATACACGTTTGCATGCGTTGGCGATATATTCCAAACCAACTGCGAGTAAAAAGCAAAAATAAAAACTTTTGATTGTCTGTTCCGAAATGATACAAAATTAAAAGTCAGCAACACAAATTCAAATTACCTAACAATTACATAATTAAAATTAACTAACAACGAAGAACTAAAAGATTAAAAAAATGAGAAATTTTTTATTTTGAAAGAACAACTTGCAGCCAAGTTGAATTAAGGATTGTATTAACTACAAAAGCGAGGTATTTTTCTCTTATGTATATACGCATATGTCAAAGGACGGGCACTAATAATGTCGCCACACCATTCAACAAAACTTGAAAATGAAAAAAGTATAATTAATAAGCACATAAATTCAAGAATTTACTAAACAATAGGAGAAATGATGTTTCAAACCCGAAGCCCAAAATTTTGATTCTTTTAAATCCCCAATTCAAAATGACTAGTATGATATACGATTATATTTGCATAAACACGATCTGTAAATTTCATTCATAATTAATTTTAAAATCATTTATTTTCTGTTTCGTTTTACCCTTTTAAAATGTTTTTAATTCTGGTCTTATTTCCCATCATAAATCATATAGTTATTGCAATAGCTTTATAATTTCAATTAGTTGAAAGTGAATTTTTCTTTGAATCGTACAAAGAATGAAACAATAATTTCCATGACAATAATCTAACAATGAGTTTTTTTTAGCTATTATTATTATTTATGCGATGTAAAAGTAGAATTAAAAAAAAGAAGTCACCCGTTTCCTATGTAACTCCAATCATAGAATAAGATTTATTGAAAAATAATTTTTAAACTATTATTAAGGCAATAACCCTAAAATTCAAACAATAAAAAAATTTGTGGTTTCGAAAAAAAAAAAAAAAATTTAATGTGCTTTCATACATGGCTATACTCAATGTTGTGCACTCGAATCTTGCCATAAAATAAGTAAATTCGAGACGATATAATACCGAACGTAGGGTTTTATATTCAATAGCGATATCTGAAAATATTGAGATATTTAGCAGATAGAGTAACATAAGAGTGTAATAATTAGATACAATGATGTTCGCATGCGTTTCACTTTGAATGAAATATTCTAAGTTCAATTTAGCAAGCGGAGTGCAAGCGAACATCGTTATAACCCCTTACTACACTCGTTGCGTAATTATATCAGCTAAATATTTGGATATTTTCAAATACAATTTCTGAAAATATCGCAGTACATCCACTGATTTTAAACTTTATGTGTAGAAAATGTGTACGAAAATAGTTTCGAAACGTTTTTTTCGACATATCTAAAAACCTAATTGAAACCCGAGCCAATCTTTTTGTTTTATGACTAAACGTGTTTTTTAACCACTGAGGTAAATAGTTTATCAAATTGAAATATGGTATATAAATCAACAATAAGAAGAAAACAACTATGATTTTGCCATCGAAGGAATAGTTTTCATTCTTAAAGTGAATTAATTGAAGTGAAAGGAATAAAAAAGATGAAAACTGTTTGAAGGTAGAAAAAATCAATGAAAAAACAAGTTTAAGATCGCTATCGCACAACAAAAACAATAACATTTACAGTTAAATTCAATTTGTTAAATTCCAGTACTCTGATTCACTATGAAATTGAATGCACTGATGGCTGTGTTGAAAAAATGTTTGGAGTTATATAGTCAAACCATCAT
This sequence comes from Resseliella maxima, assembly GCA_029041755.1. Classification (NCBI taxonomy): domain Eukaryota; kingdom Metazoa; phylum Arthropoda; class Insecta; order Diptera; family Cecidomyiidae; genus Resseliella; species Resseliella maxima. The sequence continues at coordinate 63,925 of JAQOWM010000959.1, forward strand.
AAATTGTCAATGAATTCCTTAAAATATTTAGTGAATATATTTTTCAATAGATGGCATTAGAATATTAAGCAATTATGATCCTATTCTAGGGTCGTTTAAGATGTCTTCATTTTTTTATATGGATTGAGTACGACAGCTGCAGTGGATGGAGTTTGTTGTGCATTAGTCATTTGTGGCAATGTTTGTAATGTACCTAAACTGGAGAGTGGATGTTGAGTGACCGCCTGAAGATTGGCTATTGGTGTACCAGCAAAAGGTAAATATGGTATACTGTTCAGTGATAAACCATTCAAAGGCATTGTATTTAATCCCGATGCATTGACTGGTTTATGATGCTGACGTAAAAATTGACTAGCAGGAACAGCCGAATGATTTGGTACTAGCATTGCTGATGGCCGTGAAAAGACCGCCGCGCCTGCATTATTTAGAGTACCAGCCATTGAAACCATTTGACTCATTTGTCCCATTTGTCGGGCAACAGCTGCAGCCTGGTTGGCAGCCAATTGGGCCGTATTCAAATGTGTTGCAATGTGTGACGCTTTTGGTTTTTGTGTTTGTTTAGGCAACAATGGTGCTTTATTGTTCATATTCAAGGCAACGCCAGTATAATTAAATGCAGTCAACGGTTTACCCGAATACATATTCGATGCGGCTACCAATTTTAAGGCATAATTTTTTTGCGCTAATTCGCGTGCCAATGTACCCGGATCGGATATATTTTGAATAGATGTTGCATTTAATGAACTTCCCAATGTAACACCATTCGTATTATTGAATAGAGTTGGTTGCGTGGCAGCCGTTTGGGCAGAAGAAAATGGAAAATTGTAAAGAGCAGTAGAGTGATTTGACAAAGAGGTAACAAATGGTGTAGCCGGTGTTGAATACGGTTGATATTGGCTGACAACGGCATGAGCTTGTGATTGTGGTATAAATGTTGAATTATATTGTTGTGACGTTTGCATTGTGGTGGTGACCAGCTTTGTTTGTGCCAATGATGATGGCATTGTGCTCGCTGTTTTTAAATAAATTGGTTGAGCAGTATTAATTGGTTGTATCAGTTCATTATTGCCAACAACATTACTATTATCAACAACATTAACCGTTCTCGCTGCTACAGCTGCAACCTCCGCACTAGGCATAGCAGCCGCAGTGAACAATTCTTGTGCCGTGTTTGCCGGCATATTGACGGCCATCACTTTATCCACGTTACTATTTTCCTCGTCATTATTATTGTTATTATTATTGTTTTCGTTATTAAATTGTTCATTATTATTATTGATGTTATTGTTATTATTTTCGTTATTTGTAATTAAGTTATCAATGTTATTATTAACAGTATTATTATTATCGTTTGTAGTTATTGGATTTGCTGTAGATGATTGTGGATTTGAAGTTGTAGTTGCAGTAGGACTGGGGCTAGGGTACTCACATGAAACTGGAACAAATGGTTGTTGTAACTGCATCAGTTGTTGGTATGTTGTACCGGGTTGATAGACTGGTATGCCGGATTTATCGGCAGCTGGTCGCTTAAAAGGTACACCCATTCCAGGAAAAGTCTAAATTCACCAAAAATGCAAACAGACCATTGTTAATTCGATTTATTTTTCAATTGATTAATTTGTAATAAATGAACAAAATGTACACAGACAGAACTATTTGTACATCTAGTACGATTTATTTGAATTTTGACGTTTTTCTACATGTGTTGAAAAATTCACAACATTGTCGTACACAGATTTCTATACGTTTTATTGAGCGGGAAGAGGGGAAATATAGTTGTGTGCGAAAATATTTCTCCTTCGCACTCGACTGTATATAAATAGTATAGAAGTATATGTACGAGTCGTACAGTACGACTATGTTGTGAATTTTTCAACAGACGCAGAAAAACGTTAAATTTCAAAAAAGTCGTAGTAAATGTACGAACAGTTCTGTCAGTGTATGATATCAGGAAATGTTTAATTGTTTGACACTAATGTTTTTTTTTTCCAAATTAAATTAAACGGTTTGGGGAAAAATCGTTTAGATTTTCATTAGTAAAATGTACGTTGTTTTTTCCTTAATTGAGATATTCTTGTTTTGATATGATTTATATCATACGAATGTGCAAATTTAAAAACGTTTAGTTCATCAAGATATCGAGTGGGAACACAAGAAAAGTGAAGAAATCATTAAAGCGTTATTATTTATGGAATTATTTAATGTTTGGAATGGAAAAAAGTTGACAGAAAACTTCTATTATTAATATTTAAGTGTGCTCGTGAAATGTCAATAATTTTAAATCTTAACGCTAAAAAATATTATGAGTGTTGTAAAAATTAAAATTTAAAAAAATGTGATTACTCGAGAAAATAGTGCTAATTGAAAAGCTGGCACAAATTAGAAAAATGACATATTTTTTGTTTTGTTTTTCTTTGTTTTGTTCAGCTATGAAAAAGTGAAATTATGTGCATGTTTCAAAGTAAAATGCAAAACAAATAAAGCTATGGGTTTCATGTTTGAATTTCGTTTATTAAAGTAATAATTTAATGGTCGGAAAAGATGGACCATTCGGATGTTAATAGTAGTAATTGGCAAATGTTTATTAGATAATATTAAAGTAAAAAGTTTTGACAGATCGTTAACGGTTTTGATCAATGCCCACCATTCATTTTCTCAGTAAGGGGAACTTATTAAGTGGAATCAGTAACTTTCTAAATATGTCTTGCGAATGGTCACATTATAATAAAAACCATCTACCATCTGCCAGCATGATCAGCGATACGAGTGATTTTTGGCACTTACAAAATTTTCATAGTAGAATGATCCTACCGATTTCATATCCATCTGTGGAAAAAATATACAACAAGAAAAGAAGAAGAAACATTACAGTGAGTATTAGTGACGATTGTTTTAGTAACCGGGAATTTTCGTTCGATAAACGGAATTCTGTAGTAATGTAAGTAATCCTATTCTACGTTTATTCTGTTAAATTTATTGATTATATAAATGCAGATTATGCACGCGTTTGACAAGGAAAAACATAATATTTTGTTTCCATAAACCAAAAAAAACTATCATTAAAACATTTGAATTGATCTTTTGTACATTTCGTCAGAGAATAATCTACAATGATAAAATTGTAATTGGAATACCAATTGACGGTAAATCAATAAATAGTTCATGATTGACAATCAATCAGCGTATAATATATATGGCATAAATTAGATAAAATAGCAAGACATTCTAGACAATAAGACAAATTGAGAAATATATATAATAAAAACGATATCTTTAATCGTCATCTTTATTGTCATGTATATCGAATTTTAAATGGAGATGCCATATATGTTAAGATCAAAGTGGTGAAACACAGAACACGTAACATCTACTATGTGCTCATTTGTACCTCCGAAGACACATTTTAGTGACTACCGAAAGCACATTCAAATGCATTGTAACCACTACGTGCTCTACATTTCACTGCTTTGGTTAAGTTATTAGAAATTGCATTATAAATGTGTTATCCGGAAAGAATTCCCAAAAAAATCACCAAACCATAAAATGCCTAAAATGAAACTATACCGAAAAAAAATATCCAGAATAAAATTCCCAAAATAAATTGCCAAATACAAAACTCTTTGCAGACAACTCATATAATATTTTAATAAAGTGTAGTAGTGATACAAAGAGTGTACACATGTTTTTATTGGGGGTTATGATAAAATTATGTTTTACTTTTCAAAGCATGATCCAAATGCGACAGTACAAAGTAAAAAAAATGAAACATTCTATGCCACCTGTTGTTGAAACAATTGAAATATAGTAATCTGCTGTACTTGAGCTACTTGAACATAAGTTTTGTTTACTTTTCTTATATAAATGATCAAAGCACATGCGTAATCCCAGTATTTTCAATTATTCCTCTAATAGATGGCATAAGCAGTTCAAAATGGCTATGCGTTTGAGTTGTGTTAAAAAGCAAGAAGTTGTGTACATAATAAAATGCATGGCATTTGATGTAGAGTGAAATGATACTATAATTTTTAATGCAAATGAATTGAATATTTGATGCAATTTTTCGAAAAACATAAGCATTTGTGATTCCATCTAACACCTTTAACATTTATTGTCAACGATGCGACTGATCTTTTCAATGCAGAAATCACATTTGTTTCAATTTCGTGGTAAAAATTCATATTGCAATGAGCAAAAACCGAAAAGAATTTAAAAAAAATTCTGATCCAAGGAAAATGAGTAAAATCATTTCTGCTGTTTTGCTAATTTCATGAAAAATAACCATGAGGTCATTCACGAAATTCCAGTGCATCTAGTTTTCAGCTAGTATTGCTAGTATTTCTAGTGCGTGATGTTAGCTCTCAATGGTTTTTCTCATCATGAATTCATTGAAAGTTAATCAAACTTCTATTTTACTTTTTAGAATTTATTATTATTTTAAGAAATTGTAAAATATATTTAAATTTCATTTTTTGAAAAAAATGAAGAAAAAAGTCAATAATAATAAATTATAACAAATAAAATACAAATTGTATTGTAAGATTTTCAATGAATTTATGACGAGAAAAATTATTGAGAGCTAACTACACACACTAGAATTTTTGGCTAGTTTTTCGCTAATTTTTCTAGTGCTAGTGATCGTGACTCGCCCCATGAAAATAACGAATGCATCATTTGTAAAGGAAAAATGTATGCATAAGATTCCTGAACAACAATAGAACTTGGTGGCAAAATCGAATCAAAAACTCTGAACGAAAACAAATTTTTGGTCAATACAGTTCTTGGTATTTTTCTTCGAAAATTTGTTCTTTTTTTAGCATTATGTTTTGGGAATTTAATGTTCTTGGCATTTTTTTCGAACATTTTTCTTTTGACATTACTTTGTAGGAATTGTAATCTAGGTATTTTATTTTGGGTAATTTGTCAGAGATTCGTTAACGGAGCAGTTTTATGCACGTTTCAATGCCGAGGTCAACAGTCGAATGATAAAAATTGATCGAAAAATAAAAATTTGCTGAAAGCCACAAAAATTGTCTTGTGGACATTTTTTAAATTCAACTTCAAGCTACAATATGTCTAGCGAATTCGCAGGCAAAAATATAAATTCAAAAAAAGCAAACAAAAGGTGTATAATTTCATTCTCAATTTTGTATTTTTTTCGGTTTTTAAACTTCAATGGAAACTTTCATCAGAGAAAAATAAAGCTTGGAACGAACAGTTTGCGAACGTTTGTGTTCGTTGATATTTTATGATTTCATGTTTGATTTGACAAACATTGAACAATTCTTATTATGGTACATTTATTTAGTGAATGTCCGAGAATGATAATGAGACTTAAGTTAAAAATTTTGAAATGTAATTTAGATCAACGTCATTTAAAAGCTTGAAACACTAAAATCCAAATATTTTTCAATGAATATCAATTTAAAATATTAAATAGAATAATTATAATCATAATGAAATTTATTCAAGAGATGCGCATTGTCAAAGTAAATACATTGTGACGTCATAATACAAAATATACATGCCATCTTTCAAAAAGACGCTAACTACAATGTAAATGAAGCGAAGTATGTGAACAAGAAGTGAAAGAAGAAGAAACCATTGCACTGGATTTGTATTGTAGTTGGATTCTCTTTGAAAGATGGCATTTTATTACAGTTTTTTTTCACAGTGTCGTATCAATGCACATCTTTCGAATATATTATTATATAATTCAATTTATATTGGTATCTCACAGTGTCCAAATGTTTTATACAAACTTTAAGAAATATATAATTCGTATATCATACATATAACAAGCAAAAAGGAAATAATTCCTCAAGGGGGGAAACGAATTTGAATACAGCACCCTACATATTCAATACAATTGTTTGACACAATCTTGTTCAGTATTTCACATTGAAATGTATAGTTTTATGCTGTGTTTGATCTGTGGTGTATTTCAAAACGTTGGAATAAGGTCTCACATTCATTCTCACACATTGAATTAGTCTCCAAATTTATTTACTACTTATTCTGTTTATAAATCAAATTTTTCTAACATTTATTCGTAAATAAACCAGACGCTGAAGGGCATTAATGGTTTATAAATGATTGTTGTTGTTGTTGTTATTGGTAAATATTATTTAAAAAAATTTTGTTCATCTTTAACAGGTTTGTTTGCATAAGAAAAATTATATTTTTGAATTCTTTAGTTCATTTTTCCTAGTAATAATGTTAATAAACTCAAAAAGATAAAAGAAAGATTGTCTGAGTAAGTAAAGTAAGTAAACTTTCACCATACATGTATGTCATGTTTAGTCATTTAATAGTACTATAATATTAAATTAATACTGGTATGTGTACAAGGTATGACTTTCACTCAGATATATTAGTTAGACCCATACATCAAACTCCGCTTCAGTGATACGTAAGCAGCGCCACTCTCCTACGTATCCCAATTTATTAAAAACGACTAAATCGCTGCAATTTTTGAAATGTAGCTACGCAGCTGTATACATATGACAAAGATTGCTTACTCACAAACGCCTTAATATAGGCAAATTGTAAGAGCAAAAAATAAAATGAGTTTCATGCGTCCGAATGTAGTAAAAAAACATTTGGCATGTGATCCGTAGTTAGACCAAGAACCTTAAAACAATCAATATTATAAAATTGAATTTCTTAAAATATGGCATTACTTCTTCCCACATTTTTCAACCGATTTCTACTAAATTTTGTACACGAATACTTTTGACTGAGATCTAGGTCACCAGCAGGACGTAGAAGACAATGAATTGATGTCTCTGTTTATAGTTTTTTAATTTTTATTTGCCAATGTTTTTCTTTGAATTAGAGCCGGTCCTAATCATGTTCTTCCGCCATAAACCTACCAGTGCATTTTTGCAGCACTAATTGTGCTACATGAAAAGCCTCAACACAAAACCAACAATTCTTCTCAAATCAGAGCCAACTAATCTTTTTTTTTCTTTTGAGCTATCAAACGGCATGCATCTGCTATTTGTATACCGATGCACCAATAGCAGGCAATACTTTTTACGGTAATTGTATTCGTATTATTGGATTCTGATATGCGAATTAACACATGACATTTCCATCGAAGACAACAACCTATTGCTTAAATAACCCGTTTTTACATACACAGCTGTTACTCAGTCTTCTGTATTACTGTGCACGGGACCTATAGTTTTTAAGTACTTATCCGAGACACTCCGCGGATTAAATACCTGCTATGTATTCAATTCCTATTAATGAGTGCGTTCATTGAATAGAAAAGATTTAAATACAAGTCGGATTTGAATTATCGTCCCCATGATTGCAAAGATGATGCGCTAGCTATTAATCTACAGCTGGGTATTAGGCAAAAAGATACGATTTGTCGTTTGCATTCCATAGCAACATGTATCTGCAATTCAGTTTATAGATAGATAGAGATCGCATGCAATGTAACGTCCCATGACTTATGCCAAAGTATATTAATCATTGATGCTCTTACCCACGGCATGAAAGTTCGCTGTGTAAACTTTCACAATTTGGTTTGATATTCATTTAAATTCAAACGAAATTTGTACAAATTCAGCAAAAATGGGATAGATTCATGTATGAAGATCCATTGAAAAATTTTATTATTCTTGAAGCCCTTTAGACGTTCAAAATATACAGAATATGTACGTTTATTGAATATATATACATAGTTTTCACCATACTATCGAAAAATGCTGCGTATCCAGCGAACTGAGTGACGTATTGTGAGCTGAGAATAGCTGAACGCATACGTTTACGTATCAGCGAGTTTTCTTCGTCCGTTTCTTTTACATTCGCTGATACTTAAACGTATACGTTCAACTATTCTCAACTCACAATACGTTACTCAGTTCGCTGGATACAGTGGCTTAACATCTTCTATATAAATAAATGTAAGTGTTTTGGAAACATTTATTGAATCAAAACAGAATTGTTTCTTTGTATTCTTGTTTTTATCGTTGTGACATATTTCTTTGCTACAGCCTATGACAGTTTGCTCCATCTATATTTAGATCTAGAACAGAGTCGAGTTCTATGTATGTTGTTCTATTGAAGAGCTTTTATTTCATTACATTGATGCCACCTACACGAGTATAAAAACTTTGTAGATAGATTGAATATGAAAGCACATCTATGAAAGTTCACAACATGTGCTTTCACAATATCGTTTGATATTCAGCCAAGTTCATATCGTACTCGTATAGATGGCATAAATGGCAATGAATTTCTTACATACTCGACTGTGTCTAGAATCTCACTAAAATATGCCGAAAATTGTCAACATGACAATGGCCTACTGGCTGGATACGCATCGATTGTATGATTTTCACATAAATAATGAAATAATTGTTTGCACGCATCTCCACGTTTTCTCCATATGACACATTGAAATACGTAATTACGTATAGATTATCACAGCGCGTGATAGCTAGTTGTTTGTGGTTATGTTCGTTCTAATCATTAGCATAAACGCTTTTTTTTCAATTTTGTGGAATTTAATATACAAAATATTCTCTTTGAGATTATTATCGATGAAATATTCGAATTCTTTTTTTTAAAAGTGAATGTTTTAAACCACAATGAGTTGAAATGAGTCCATATGATCTTATCCAATCTTATCTAAAATGTCTAATAAATGTGGTACGTACTACATAATACCAACAGATGGCGTTATTTTAGTGCCCTTGATTTTCGTTTTAAGGAACTCTATCCCATTGGTTTTATGATCATCTTTTCTCAACTTTAAAAAAAAATTAAAAAAATAGAAAAAAAAAACAGAAATGCAGGTATACTTCTGCATCAAATTTAGAAGATATTTGAGCATATTGAAATTGATTTGCAATATTTGAAAAGAAGCTATCTTCTTCTTGTGTAAAAAGTAAATACTTGGAAGAAACATTTTTTAATCACTATAAAAAATCGATAAAAACTGGAATTGTTGGAACTGTTAATAAGAGAAATAATCAAAAAAAAGTTCAAAATATTTTTATCGAGAACGAACACAAATAAGTTATTTTTTTAACGATTCTCTGTTTCAAAAAAACATAGAGGAGAGGGCTATTTGGATCAATTTTGGGAGATCACCTAAAACTTTCTTTGGTCGGTCTTTTTGAGCAGTTATTGGCAAGAAATTTGGGAACTTCACATTGGGGTTATTCAATTTTCATGGAAGTTATTCGGATCAGCTCGATTTTAATGCAATTTATTGAACACAAAGTGAAGATATTGAAAACAGTATTTTCAAAGAATATAGAATTGTATAAGTCTTTGTACATTATTTCATTTATTTTATTTATTTATGACTTTTGATGAATTTTATCAATATTTAGATTATTAGAGGAGAAAAAATTATGAAAATCTAATACAACATACAAATAACACAAAAATAGAAAAAAAATTGAACAAATTCAGACTAAATTATATGGAAAAACATAACAAATAATGTAAAATAATGAATTCCATTATTAAAAATGCATAAACATTGTTTGTACACAAAAATAGATTGACATAAGACTGTAAAATAAGCAAAAGAATTTGGTTCGAATAGCCACCATGATTTTAATCCGAATAACCTCCAAATTACACAAAATCATATTAAAAATTTTAATCACAAAATATATGCAAATGAGCTTTAAAAGCATAATACCTTTTTTTCCAAAAACCTTCTTCAAAATGCACATAAAAATCGAAAAAAATGTTCATCTGAAAAAATTTCTGTCATTTTGCCAAATTTCAGGCATCTGACAGCGGTTCTAATGGTAACGATATCAATCATCTGTGGTCAGATATGTCGATTGATCTAAATAGCCTCCTCCTCCTACTAATAATACCCAGGATAAATGCAAGGGAACTTGATAAAAATGTAAAATAAATAAAAAACGAACAAAAACCACAAGATATACATAATGAAGAGAAAAATCAGTATAAAAAATAAAAAGGCGATGCGTTTGAATAAAAGCGCATCAATTCATTGTTTAGATACCATAGTTTGAAGAAAATCGTTATCAGCAGCACGTTTTGTTCCGGTGTCTCGTGTCATTTGTATACCGCTTACATTTGATAAAATTGATGGTGGCGTAGCATTGCCTTGTTGCCGTGACTGTGGTGCAATGCCCGATTTAGATGTCAATGAAGCAAACGATGGGGAAGACTACAAATTTGAGTGTTTTTTTATTTCGATTCCCGTTAAGATTCAGTATACATTTTGTTTACATTGTTATGTATGCATGTTTCGATTAGGGTGTGACGTAAAGTTTGTAAACAGAAAAATTGGCCATATTCGATTTATGTATGTACGTTTGTGACGATTTCCATGTCCGATATATATTTGTTTTGTTAGGTCATAGTTTTTTTTTTAATTTTTGATTGTTGTAGTGTGGATGTGTATTGTATGGTTAAATCGATTCGGGTTGCCCGGTGTTGAAAGTGTAAAGAGGTGATAAGAAGAAGAAGAAGAAGCAGAAAAGATCGCGCACAGGAAATGATAAGAAAACAAATGAAAATAAAAAAAGAAAAAAATTGCTTTAACTGAATTTCAAACGTATTGTCTATTCTTATTTTTTTTTTTTTATAAATTTATTGGGTGTATTACTACGTTTCAATCGTTTGACAACAGATGGCTCCACCAGTTATAAGTGACAAAAAATGACGTAATTTTTTTTCATCGGAATGTTTAGTCATCTGTCAACAGTATTCAGTATACAAACAATTGTATTATTTATTTCATGACTTTAAAAGTGAAAAAAGCAATAATCTTGCACATACAGTAGTGCGCACTGGAAAAGAAGAATGAATCTTTACCTATTGCCGCATGCAGAAATAAACTTAATTTGATCATGGCATTTTGGAAGTATAGGGAGCACACCAATCGTTCTTCTGAAAAATGGGATTTTCCCAGGAATGGAAACGACCATAGGTGTGAAATTTTGGTACTAATTAGTAGATTTGTTAGTAGATCTACTAAGTAATGTTAGTATTTTCATACAAAATACTTTGGATAAAGACATTCTTCTTCCCCCGCTGTATTCTCTAGACATCATGGATTCTCAATCAATTAAGAATTAATGTCCAAACGCATGTCTTGGTTCCGCAACACTTGTGTATTTTTGAAGAAGGGAAAAATTGGTTTGATTTGTTCCTAACCTCGAAAGATGAGCAGTTTTTTCGACGCAGAATCCATATGCTACCAGAAAGATGGGAGAAGTTTTGACTAGCGATGGACAATACTTTGAATAAAATGTGACTAGAAATTTTCTTAAAATAAAACCATATTTTTGACAAAAAAAAAATGCGATTGAAACTTAGCTATATACACCCAATAAAAAAATAAAGTCAAAACTTTTGAGCATCCTGCTCTACCATTCTAAGCTTTAGATGAAATCTAAAACTTTCAAAAACACAATAAATTAATAGTCCAACGTTCAATAAATAAAATGGCTATCTAATAGAGAATATATAAATGATCTAAACTAACATTTGGAAACTAATATGGATTTTATTCTTATACATGATCTGCAAAGCAATATCAATTTTTTGCGAAAACGTACTATACGAAAATTGCAATTACAATATAAAAGTGAACTAAAATCAATTATATATTTTATCTGAAATTCATTTTTCTACATAATGGACTTATTATATGTGGTTCGTATAAAGGTACGATGATGTTAATATAAAAGATGTTACATTAAAAATAAACTTACACGCACAAACACGTGCCCCTTCAAGTCGTACAATTATTTAAAAAACATAAAACATTTGTTAAATCGGTTTCATTTAAAAATTTTGAATTTCACATCAAATGAAACAGAAAACAATTAAAAGAGAAAAAAAAAAAGAAAATGTGTCTGTGTATGTGTATGGGTATGTTAGGGTATATCGAAATTCCAAAACTCTGTATTGCATCCACTAGATTACACCTGATCCAAAAAAGTCATACAAATTCAAGTTGTGGGGGCAATAGCCAACTGTGACATTTTTTAAAAAATATATCATATTCAACTCCCGAAAATATCAAAAATCTCACAATTTTTCTATATTTTGTGTTTTTTGTCACAAATATCATGGATAAATCTCCTCAATTTCTTGTTTTTTCTATGCTCTGGTCTATGAAATGATATCATCTTGGATAATAAAACTTCTCAAATTCTCTCTCGAATACGAATAAAATTTTCGAAATGTTATAGGTTATGAGGGGGGGGGGGGCAAGGCGAATAAATTGAAAATATGCAATGCACTACTTTTATTTATTTGCATCAATTGTTTTCATATGTATACATATAGCACGCATTCAAAGAAAAACCACACACAAAATTGGCAGAAATACGGAGCAGGGTAAAAATACAAAACCAAAGAGGAAATATAACAGAAAAAAATGTTTTGGTAAATTCTGTTATTAATTCATTTTACGATACATATGTAGAAATGTTCAACTAAATCTTTATCTACAACTATTTAAAGGAGTAATTTTTTGCAATTTTTTGTTAGTGTTCATTTCTGTAACAGAAACTAATACTGTAATCATTTTTTAAAAAATGATAAGTTTTCTTACGAACAGGGCACTTTGAAATTTAAATGCAAATTCATATGTAAGGCTAATGATGCTCTCTCGATTGTTTGTTCTTTGGAATAATTCTTTCCTACTGTTGCAAAACCATAATCAAGCACGTATTGTCGCACTAATTTACACGCGCAGCGATTAGAGGCATGTTCAAGCTGGCATTGCTATAATTTACACCGATACAAGTGTTGAAGCATCTTTAACCCATTGCGTATTGGTGTAAGACAGCAATGACACTGTAAACGTGTCTATAACTCGCTGCGCGTGGGAATTCTATGGGCTAAGAGAAAGAACAGACAAAACAAAGAGGACGCTCACAATGTATAATACACAGAACGTGCTGTTTAGCAAAGGCGTGAAAAAAAGCATGTACACACATACGTGTAGTTCAATAAAAATGGACAAAGGCGGCGCTAGTCACAAATCTTTGACAGTTCGTCAAAAAATTCCGTGACTTAGGTATCTTAGGTGGATACACTGACAAACTTTATTTGATTAATCCAGATCTGTTCAGAATAAAGAATAATACAATGAATGCCCCCAATAACATTGTCGTTTATTTGACACTTCATTTGATGTTTGTGGAAATCAAATTGCTTTAATGTCTTGTCAAACTGAATTTAGTGTCATGTTTTTTTTTCGTAATGGTTTTGAAATGTAGAAGAAAAGTGTTTTAAAAAAAGTATTCAAATTAATATGTTCTCTTATTTATAATTATCGTTTTAAAGTCATTTATATATTTTTCATTTTTTGTTATAAAGAAAGCCGGCATTTCTTTTTTAGAAATTTGAACATTGAGAAACATTGATACTGTGAACAACTTATTTTTCAATATTTCGGTTTAAACTGGAATTTTTTTCGCTGAAATTTGTATTTAGTATTTCACAATATTGTTACTTGTTGCGAAACACAATACTTTGATGAGATAATTTTTACAATTTTATTGGCTATGATGATACTTTGTAGTCATTTTTCCATATATTCACTAATAATAAATAATAAATTTTAAATTATAATACAATAATTGTTAATTATAGTTTAAAGTATCAAATATCTTTGATACGTTCTTTTACATCTCACCAATAGATGAGATATACCACTGTCAAAAACAAACCAACATTTTTAATCAAGAATTTTATGGTTGAATATTACAACGCCATCTATTGTATAGTTTAGATTTACAAGTTTTCCCATCGGAGTACATGTCGCTCATAAACAATTTTTTATTTACTTTCATCAGTTCAAGCCTATGGTCCATACTCGCACAATATGAAGCGTTTTAAAGTGCTTGTTGAATTTAGCATATGCATTAGGATTTAGCAACAAAACGCTGGACAATTTCCGATGATTTTATTAGAGCTTTTTCCAGAACCTAATTCTCATGTCAACTTCGATGTGACAGTTGCTATAATTGTGCACCACAGAAAATACACACAAAGAGCTGCGTACCTAGCCATTATTTGGATATTTTTTGCTAATATTTGAGTATTTGGGTATAATTCACTATGAATTTGTTTGTGTTCATGATAAAATGTCACTTTGCCAATATTTTGTAGACCAAGCTAGTAAAACATCATTTCACTAACATGGTCACGAAATACTAGGTAACTGGTATTTTGGCTGTTGTGTAAAGTGAGTGTATTCATGTATTTTGCCCACATCTAATATTGTGCTGCTTGAATAAGAAGAGCGGATATTTGTTGGGTAGAAAAGTGCTTTTACTCTGAAAAAAAATACAAATGTTGGGCTCAGTGGCTCAACATGTTCTATATGAATGAATGTAAAAGTTTTGAGAATATTTGACTGAAATTTGTGTTGAGATTTATTGAATCAAAGCAGAATTGTTGATTTGTATTCTTGTTTTTATCGTCGTGACATATTTGTTTACAACAGCGTATGACAGTTTGCTCCATCTATATTTAGATTTGGAATCTCAATGTAATATGCCGAAAACTTTCATTTAATGTTAATATTTCATCAGTCTATTGCAAATGACGGAATTCAGTTACTGAATATATCCAGAATCTGAATTCAAAAGATATGTATAGCTGTGTGAGTGTGACGCACTGTAACGACACCAGTGAACAGCGGCGAGTATGTTATTGTTAGAGCTCGCGTTGTATATTCGTACGCGCGAATAGTCTCCGCTGTCCACTCCCGTGTGGAAAAAAAGTGGCTAACTTTGACTTAAAAGTCAATCATTTATAGCCGAGTTGATTTGACTATTACTGGCTAAGTTGATTACAGTTGACTTTTTTTCATGGAAATTTTCAAATCTACTCAGCCGTCTAATTTGGGACGTTTTCATCTGACTACAAAATTGATTATAGTTGGCTAAAATCGTTTCATTTTGTATGAAACAGCCACATATAGTCAGCCAAAAAGGTCCCAAATTAGTCAGTCAAAATTTTTCGACACGGGCTGGTTTCGTTTTCGTGCGTCACACTCACACAGTTATACATATCTTCTGAATTCAGTTTCTGGATATATTCAGTAACTGAATTCCGTCATTTGCAATAGACTGCATTTCATTCTCCCACACGAATGTGTAAAACGAAAATCGGTCAAAAATAACCACAATTAATAAAATAAAAAGGTAATTTTAAGTTGCGTATCGAATAAAAAGTAATTTCAGTGCATTTTTCAAGTAACGACATAATTTTTTTAGAGCAAAACATTTAGGTTGTTTTCGACCGATTTTTGTTTTACCCTACGAGAATTTAAAATTTCTTTGGTGAGTTCCAGAACTAAATCTAGGGGCTTTCAACACTTTTTGTCAATATTTAAAATATACATCATATTCACGCAAATATACAGTATTTATAAATATATGCGTAATATACATGATATATACGGTGAATATTCACAAAACATACAGACATATTCACCATATTTGCAAGTATGTCGGAAGCCCCTAGAACTAAATATATCTTTGACCTAATGCCACTAATATAAAAGTGATTATGATACGCAGCATCAGTTATATTCACTCAATTGGAATTAATTTTTATTGCAGTAAATATATGATGGCCAGAGAATGCAAAACGCCTGCTTTCCTATTTGGTGCTATCCTACTGGTCAGAGACTGGGTAAATGTGTGCCATCGCCAGTGGATATAGTTTACTTAGTTAAGTAAATTAAAGAACAGTGGTCCTCACTCTACTGTCAAAAATAAAACACATACACATACACATACTCAATTACATGTATAATAAATATGGTGAATATGTTGAATACCAGTGAATGACGTAGATATCACAAAGCATACGTATGTAAACTTAGACAAACCGGCTCCATTGCATATTTGAGCTGGTGAAAATATAATCACGAGAGAAACTTGAAGCTAAAATATCTAAGCAAATCTTTGCTATTTTTTATACAAAATGTCGTAGACTAGATAAAAAATATCGTGGTATTTTTTTTGTAAAAATGTTATTCTTTTTTCGAATGAAAAGCACGCAAAACGAAATAGTCTGTATACTAGTCAGTATGCACTACACAACATTATGAAATCATTTTATTTTCTTTGTATTGTAACAAATTATTAAATCATATATGCTTATTAAAACCGCTTATTATATTGAAAGTTTTACGCAATTTTATTTTTTTCTAAGAAAAAAATATAATTTCAATAAAAACATTTTCATTTGCTGTATATTTATGAAAAAATACTTATTTATGTAATACATTACATTTTCATCTAAATATTTTTTTTTTTTGCAAAGGAAAAAAATATAACGAGATTTCTGTATATAAAAAATTAAAATTGCAAAAAATAACTGTTTGAATCACGTATGCCCTCATATGCCCTCATATGTGATAACATATATAACATATGTGATGCAATTCAAACATACGTTACAGTAGAAAATATCGACTCTCAGGACTACTGTTCTTTACATTGGTTTACGGCGTTGACCAACGCATTAACTTGCTCTGTAGCGTGTGCGTTCTTCAAACGTTTGTATATACACAAAAATTGAGAGTTTACATTCATTTTTGCGATTATAAACACAATGCATTCATTATTTTTGACACGGGATTGTTTGATCGATACAAAATGTTGTTCATAACCCCACATTTCTTTTTCCAGGGTAACTGTACGTGTTCATAATTGCATGCATCCCTATTATATAAGCGCATTTTCTTCACTTCACGCTGTATGCTCTATCAATATCCACAGTTATTTTATAGTAATCAATGACTGCCTAATATCAACTATAGAGTAAAACCGTGAAATAATTTCATATAGAGAAAATGAAAGATGTGTATATTTTTGATCAGAGGAATATTGTGTCATAGTTTATTTTACAAACAATTTCTTCTAAAAATATAACATATATAAACCCAAGCAAAAATAAATACGCATTTTTAGGTTGCGTTCACGCAATGCAAAGCAGTGTCACACTCATTACATGTTTGAAATTGCTACGTGCACTTGATTGCTATGAATACAGTTTGTACGCACACACAAACACTTGAAACGAATTCCTTACATCAGTGTCCATTGCCAGCTGATTTATTTAAAGTAAATGATGAAAGATACTTTGAGAAAAAAATGTGAAAAATAGCATGAGAAAGAGTGTGAGAATGAGTGTGAAAAAGATTGCAAGAGAATGTATGTGTGAAACGGACAATGCGTTGAAGATTATTTGGACATAGCATTGAATGGCAAGAAATCTGCTACGGGCATTTGTATTGCCAATATTCAATGTTATGATTCATAACTTATGAACGCCGACACAAATGGTTTTGGCGACTTTCGTACAGCAAGAGAGTGAGAAAGAGTATGAGAAGGAGTGTAAGAATGAGTGTGACAAAGAGTGTGAGGAATAGCATGGAAGAGAGTACAACATTGAATAGCAAAAAATCTGAATATGTGTGCGCCGTTTGAAATGGTTTTAAAAACATTTTGGTGTGTCTTCATGCGGCATCCTTGTATACATTTATTTGTTTATTTATTTATTTTTTCCAATTCCGTCTTTGTAATGGACAAACTTTTTTTGGCAGATATTTTAAAAATGTGTTTATTTTCAGGGAATTTGTATGTGTTAGAAATTTCTGCCAAGAAAATTGAATTTTAAGAAGAGTTTTTTTTCTCACGTACATTTTCAATTATCTAATTGTGATTGCAAACAATTGTTGGATGAAATTTTTTTTCTAACACAATGGACATTAGTTACATGCACAAAACAAATTTCATATAGGTAACTGCACTTGTAAGTAGAGTTCATTTTTTAATTGAGTTCAAGTGCGCGGATTTCAATTAGTACAATTAATTTTTGGATGAAATTTTTTTTTTGGCATTGTGATAATATATTCTATCGATTATTCACTTCAAAATACATATTATTGGCATTATCTGCCATGCAAATCAAAAAGTGACTCAATTGTTCAACATCTTTTGGTCTATTTCGTTTCTGTCGTTACAAAAATATATACATAAATCTATAAGTTGGAAAAAAATGCCAACATTTGAACAAAATGAAAATGGACTACTCCAAATTTCAATTAATAATATATGTTTTTTATTTATTTAATTATAACAATTATACAAATATACCCGTAGCAGATTTTTATTGAGTAGATCGAGGGGAGAGTACGTAAACTTTTCACACTATTTCTCACACTCTTTCTCATGCTATTTTTCACTTTTTTCTCAATGTATCTTTCATAATTTACTTTAAATAAATCAGCTGGTACTGGACACTGATGTATGAAATTCGTTTCAAGTGTTTGTGTGTGTATACAAACTATATTCATAGCAATCAAGTGCACGTAGCAATTTCAAACATGTGATGAGTTTGACACTGCTTTACATCGCGTTAATGCAACATAAAAATGAGTATTTATTTTTGCTTGGGAAAGTATGACATACGCCGAATGTGGTATTTGTAAATATGAGATCAAAGGAAGTTGAAAAGACAAGTACGTACAAAAAATGTCTGGAAATGTAACTTGTTGATGATAATGCTTTCTTCTTTTTATGCTATGAGCGATATCATATTAATGTAAATTATATGTATGATTTATTCATGTGGAGAATATTTAAAAAAAAATAGATAAAAAATACATATTATGAGATATAGATAAATATGAGCAATGAAAAATCAAAATAGGCAGCGCAAACAATGACAAAGAGATGTTTAAACTAATTTAGTTGTATTATCCTTTTAATAGTTATTGAAACAGAGAAGCAAGAAAAAAAGCTTTGTGCTTTATTTTGTTTTGTCATGGGGAATAAATCTTTAATTTTCAATTCAATTGCGTACTGATTTAAAACTTTAAAGTTAACATGAACATGTTAGGTAGTGTAAGGTGAAGCCAATCAAAACAAAACTCACTCCAATATTCAAATATTCTTCACTAAAACATAACGAACCAATGTTTATTGTAAACTAACGGAATAAAGTGATCATTTATCAAAATGCATTTTATCTCTGTGTGTGGTTTTTTGTATGGGTGGTGTATTCAGTTGAATTTGCCGCCTAGTAGAACATTCACAAATCAAGAGCTTGATGGTGTTTTCTTGTCCATCGAAGATAGGGAGAGAGAAATATTATTATTGAAATTATTAAAATAATCATTTCTGCACGAACTAAACCAATAAATTGTTACAAACGGCGAATTGCACCGAATACACCTACAAGTACGTGTGTTGTAAAAGCATGTTTACATGAAATGAAACAGATATTGGTGTGTTTGGGGTGTATGTGTATAAATTATCTGTACAATATTACAATATTACAATTTATTTTTATACACCAATAATCAGTTTTTTTCGTTTTCTTTTTCTTGTTTTTTGGTTCGAATGAATCTGATTCGTATTTCGTTTATGGTTGTTTTACGATTATATTACGGAAAAACAAAAGAATCTGTGCTCAAATCAATTGAATACTATAAATAACGAAAAATAAATGAAACAGAGGAAGATTTTAATTGAAAAAAAAGGAAAATCATCTTAACAAATTAAAACTCATTGGAAGAATGTGAAAGGAATCAGTAATTGGCAGTCAATGAAATTTCTATGAATATATTCGAGTGGATGAATACACAGTGTGAATTCATATATATTCTTGATTGTGTGCAACAAGCGTGGAACGAAGTCTGTGACAATATATACACACAAAAGCAATGCAGTGTTTATTAATTTATTTCTCAGATAAAATTTCGTGTGTAGCCTACTAAGCAGAGAATTCTTCTCTCTATGCATACTACGCACACAATCAAGAATATATTTGAATTCACACTGTGAATTCATCCACTCGGATACATAACCCAAATGCGCTAGTAGTAAAGAAAGTAAAAAAATGAAACATCCAATGCCACCTGTTGTTGAAACAATTGAAACATAGTAAATTTGCTGTACTTGAGCTAATTGGACATAACTTTTATTTAATTTTCTTATACAAATGATCAAAGCACATGCGTAAGCTCAGTGTTCCAATTGCTCCTCCAATAGATGGCGTAAGCAGTTGAAAATAGCTATACGTTTAAGTTCTGCTCGGATATATTCATTGAAATATCATTGACTGGTAAATGGAACAGCAAATGAGAGCATTCACACAATTTTGTTGTCGTTTTCAAGATTTAAAAAAACCCTTTTAAATATTATTGTTTTTCAAAAAAATTCACAGCCAACAGATGGCGACATGTCCATAGATAAGATTTTTTAAGTAGAAAATATGCGTCTTGTTCTTATGTCTGTATGAACGAAGATTACTAATGGTTTTTAAGCGATTTAACAACCAACTATATACCGTCTGAGACGGTCAGTCTCAATGGTGATTCGCAAGCCAATGGTGATTCGCACTTTGGAAGCGAAGATCTCAGAGATCAATTCTCTGTTGAGCCCAATATTTTTTTTCTATTTTCTGACTTTTTTTCCAAATTGCAAATTTATTTTCCAATGAAATTGTTTACTTGAACTTCATAGATTCTTACACCAGGTTCCCAAGGTTCCTTTGACCCGTCTCTGACGCCGATCATGCAATATTCCTATACTAAGACGTTGAATAGAATTGATATAAAATTGTAAGATGCCCTCTAGCACGTAAGCGCTTGAAGTGACAGCTTTACACATAAAACGTGAACACAGTCACCAACACAAACAAATACTTCGGAAGTATCCATTCAACACGCGTATGATGACAACTTCACTGCGTAGAGGGCATAACGATATTTTTAATTCTAAGAATATTCATCGTTGCTGACGCACTAGAACCCCTGAAGAATTGTTCAAAATTGTTCGAAATATCTAAGAATTTTTGAGCAAGAATCCGATTTTTTCCGGAAAGACTTTATTTTGGCTTTCACCATAAAATAAATTGAAATGCTCAATGTCATTTTCATTCATGTTGTGTTTGTTTTTCACAATATTTTATTTGTTGAATATCAAAATATTCAATGTTTTGTATGACCGTAACAGTAGTAATTCAATAGTGAAAATTTGATATTTTATCAACAAAAACATGTTGTGGATTGTGATTTGAAATAAGTTTGGTTACACTTTTAGAACGATTTGAACTAATCAAATTAGTTTTGCTAAAAACCATTTTTCTTAATCATTACTGATGTTGCCATCTTTTGACGCGGAATTATTTTAAAAAACATATATTTTATTAGAAACAATCGAAAAAAATTCGTATACAAAAATATTTTGTTAGCCAATGCATATTTGAACATCAGTGAAAAAAACATTAAACGAAAACTGAAATTAAACACTCAGAGGAATTTGACAGTCAATATTCCAACATTTGATTTCGAATGTAATATTTCCAACGGACGTTGTAATATTTACAACCATGGTTGGAATTCTTCAGTGCAAACAAATCTGTGATGATAGAATTCCAACCATGGTTGTAAATATTACAACGTTCGTTGAAAATATGACATTTGAAATCAAATGTTGGAATATTGACTGTCAAATTCCTCTGGGTGAACGAGTTGTAAGATCAAAGTTAATCAAAAAATAAAAACCTATGAAAAAACAAGAAAAAACACAAACGAAATGAGAAGAAAAAAACATAATGCAGGAAACAAAAATTTCTATTTTTGTTTTAGGTTGATTCTTTGTTTTTTTTTTTTTTTGTTTTGGAAGTGGATTAAAGTAGTATAGCCATACCGCGGTTGCGCGTGTCTGTGCAGCTTTTATTTGAGCCTGAAGGTGCAAAGGAGGATGGAAGTAGCGGCAAGGTTCACGGGCACATCTACCTTTCACGGCATCCATGCATACCGTGACTGAACCATCTTCATGTGATGATACACTCTCTTGTGGATGAGCAAATCTGCATTCGGATTCAGCTCGCTTGCAGGCGCCGCGCATGAATTCGCGACACACCTAAATGTTTATACAGTTTACACAGTTTATTTATCAGTTTGTTGTGAAAGCACACAAATCAATTTGTTGATTTTTTTGTATTTTTTGTCATGATTTGGATGGATTAATTTCGGTATGTCCGATTTGATGTAAATTTTTTGTTTGCATTTACTGTGTGTTGGTTGTTTTAAAACGATTTTTTATTATTGAAAAACTCCGCAATAGATTTGCAGATTTACATTAACAATTTGCATTTATATGGTAATTTCTTTGCTTGTTTTCCTTTCTCAAATTTACTAATTAGATATTTCAATTTTCAATTGATTATTATGATTTGTTTGCTCTGCATTGGGTAAATTAAGCGCTTTTTTGTTACTGTCTTGGTTATTTTTGTTTGTATGTTTTATGTAATTTATTTTTCGTTTTGCATAAAACCAAAAATTGAACATAACAGAAAATATACAATTTAATAAATGAAACACAAAACTTTATTGAATAAAGATACAAGGAAGAGAGAGAAAGAGAGAATTAAGAAAAAAATGAACGGAAAGTAGTAAATATTGCCATATCTCGCAGCATCAAATGCAACACATTCTCGTTCAGAATTAACAAGGAAATAAAAAGCGAACCAAATTAAAAGCAAAATGCATATTAATGAAAATATAGAAACAAAACACAATAGAATCAAAACAATTATAAAAAAATTAGCTCATGTCAAATATGCATATCTAAGGCTCTCAGATAGGGAGGATGGTTAATCCGGGGAATTTCCTTAATTTCAACTCGATTCCCCATTCCCCGTTTTTGATAGAAAATTCCCTCAAATTCCATATTCTCTTCGCAAGGGAAAATAACAGTCAAATCTCCCCGAAACGAAATCCATTTTTGAAAAAAAAATTGAAAACAATGAAAATCTAAAATGTTTGAATTTCGGAACTTATTCAAAAAAATTGGTTCGCTCCACTCGCTTCTTACTATTTCTTACTGAAATTTTCAAAGTATGAATCGGATAGTTGATAATTTAATAAATTATTTAAAAATAAGGGTAATAAGGCATAATATATGCAGTTTTATATTCATGAGAAATTAGCGCAATGAGGAAATTTTTTTATTTTTACTCAATATGTTTTTCTCTCTGAAATAAAAAAAAATATATAGATATCGTCTGAATGAGATTTAAACGACTTATTTTATTTCAAAGTTATGGTAAGTTGAAATAATCGTTCTAAATCAACTCATCATCAAAATAATATAAAATAACCTCCAAATATGTTTTACTTGAAAATTGACAGGAAACTATTTGAAAATCGTTTTGTTATAAGTTACCTTAAAAAACCAATTCGAATATTCGTTCCAAATGAATTCATTTATGAAAAGAAAAAATCTTGAGATTCAGTCTATAAACTCATTAGGTCATATTTTGAGAACATTTGCATACAAAATAGTTAATATGCTGCGTCGTCCTTTATACATCAAAAACAAATGAAAATGTGTAAATTTCCTGTTTCTCGATCTAATTCCACGAATTTTTCACCAAATGCTATTTTTCATTAAAGACCCTTATAGTAGACCATTGTCTAAGATAATTTTATTTAAATGTTTTTTGCCATCAAGCAGTCAACAACTTCTTGGTCCTTTTTTATCTTTCGTTTGTTCCGAATTTTCTTCCAATCGATTAATTAAAAATAAAATTAAAGGAACGAAATTGAAATGTTAATAAGTAATATTGTTTTGTTTAAGGTAAATTCACACCGTTGCGCTTAATAGGCACTACTTAAAAAAGTAAATAAAAGCAGTTCGATACCATATTGCCTAATGGGACCTATTAACTAGAAATGGCCATGAGTGTTACGAGTTTGTTCTCATAAAATTGGAAACTCTATCTATTGGCGAAAAATATTTGATTCGTCTCAAAATGAATGTCTCGAATGACTTGATAGCTAATTTCCCTTCAATTTCTGGATACCACTGTAAAATTGGCAATAATCGGACTTACATTAATTTTCTGAAGAAAACTCTCTGAGAGCCAGCTCCACTCTAAATAAAGGTGTCAAAGAGGACAATTTTGTCTTTCCGTCCGTCCTAATCTAACGTCGCAAAATGTTGTGTCCGTCATTTTGTCCTACTTCAAATTAGGATAAATGAACGGACACACATTTGTCCTACTTTGAATTAGGACGGACGGACTCCATATTGGAAATTGTCCTGATTTCAAAAGAACAATTTAAGACAATATTTAATATGGGGTCCAAATTCAAAGTAGGACAAATGTGTGTCCGTCCTTTTATCCTAATTGGAAGTAGGACGGACAAATACGAAATTTCAGAAAGTGTCCGTCCTCTTTGACACCTTTAGCTCTAAAAGACCTGATCGTAATTGAACATTTGTATAGCTATTGCTTTATCCCCTTAAATATAATTGCACTCTTAAAGTGCCATGAAATTACTATGTTTTCATGTGTTTTCTTCCTGTCAATAACCCAAAAATATGCCGCATTTTTTTCATTTCATTGAAAGAGTCATGAAAATAGACTTTTTTTTCAAAACATCAACCAAACCCTCATTCAATCTAAAGATAAATATTCAATCTCTAACAAAACTCATTGAAAGAATCGTTCCAAATCAAACAGTTTTGTCGATTCACATAGACACCAATAATATTTAAATATACGTTTAACAAAATAAATAGTTGATGGTTGATATTTTTATGCTTCCAAGGGATGAGTTACATTAAATTGATAATTTTATATCGAATGAAAAATTATAAATCTGTCATGATATGAACAAAATTGCAATAAATGAGCACAACTCTTTTCCAATAACTGGTGATGCTCGGGCGACCCTAGTACCACAGGACACATGCGAAACCGATTTTCAGCATGATAGTCTACATTCGGGAGTTTATTCGGTCAGTTTAAAAAAAAAAACGTAAAATTTACATGTCATAGAAACACAACTCGTGGCGCTAATTATGCTTCTCGTCATTCGCTCTTTCGAAAGTTGCTTAATATTCTAACTTCATCTATTGGTAAATATATTCACTAAATTTTTTAAGAAATTCATGATGATATATAAGTCATAGTGTTCATACATGGGCAAGGAGGAGGGTATTTGGGTTTTACCCCCTCCAAATTTTTGTATCAAATTAATCTTCGATTTTGAACTAGATTATTCGAAAATAGAAGAACTTTTTCTTAGCTCTTCTTGAACCTCCCCCCTTGCGATTCTTCACCATAGTTGGAATTTTTACTCAGACGGTTCGTGCACAAATACAAAATCGCACTCACATCCAGTGAGCGACACACAATATGCTCATGTTTCTCGGGTGCGCGCACACGCCTTTATGATTAATGACTCATTTCAAACGAATGGAGATGTGAGTGTGGTGTTGTATTGTATTGCATTTGTGCACGCACCGTCTGAGTGAAAATTCCAACTATGTTCTTCACCTTGCCCATGTATAATAGTTTTGCACAGGATAGTAGGAAGCTCGGATGACCCCTCCCTTAAATTTTGGGCCCTCTCCTGTATCACACAGCTTACAAAGCTGAAGACCTTTTTTTAGCACTTCACTTTTATTCAAGGCGATGAAACGAGGTGCACGTAGTGCCTACTACGCGCCCGAATGTGCTCTCGGTAGTACAAATATGTGTTCTCAGTGGTACAAACGGTAGTAGACACTACGTGAACTTCGTTTCATCGCCATGCTTTTATTAAATGGAAAATTATTCGAAATTGCTAGGGTTTTTTGAACGAAAATATATTTTCTTAAACGTCTTTTTTAAAAAAATTTTCGAAATTCCTTGGGTTTTTTTTGGCGAAAATCCTATTCCTAGTAGTGTCAAATTGCTAGGGTTTTTCTTACAAAAAAATGAAGACCTTCTTTTTTATCTTAAAATTATTTTGACAAAAGCTCTAGTATCTAAACACAGTAAAAT
The DNA here is from genome assembly GCA_029041755.1 of Resseliella maxima. Taxonomy (NCBI): domain Eukaryota; kingdom Metazoa; phylum Arthropoda; class Insecta; order Diptera; family Cecidomyiidae; genus Resseliella; species Resseliella maxima. Next base: position 89,764 of record JAQOWM010000959.1, read on the forward strand.
TGAAAGTTAAATTCACACTTTTTTTTCTTTTCGCAATGTTCCATCTTTTCTTTTATTTCGTCATTTTAATAATAAATATTCCATTTAAGATAATATTTGATGGGCCAGTAAAAAGGAATTTTTAATAGCAGAGAATAATAATTAATTTTCTGATATATTCCAAAAAAGTCGATGATTTTAATCGGGGAAAATTGATCGGTGTTTGTTTCAATCCCTTGAGTTTCCTCGTAAGATCGAATTGTTGGCATATTTTTAATATCAGACAAAGTGAGAGAGAGAGAGAGAGAGAGAGAGAGAGAGTGAGAGAGAGAGAAAGAGCATAACATATTTCGCATAATGATAAAACTGCAAATGAAAAATGTTATTTTTCCATAAAAAGCAAGACATGCAGGTGAAAACGTACATCCACTTAAAAACGAAAATCGAATTTGTTTTATTTTTCGGTGCGTTTTCATCTATTTGGTATTTTATATTGATAAATAAATGTAATAAGCAATCAAATTGCGTTGCATCTGCACATGAAAATCTAATTGAATATAGCTCGCTGATGTAAATTTCCAGGCCAAAGTTTTAGAACTCGAATAAAATATATAACATGAAAATGATTCCAAACAAACGAATGATAAACCCTGTGGATAAATTTTGGTAATATATCGACTGAATATTGCACACTAAAATTAAGAAATATGTCAGACTAAATATAACGAAACAAATTTCAAACAAAAAAAATTATCAAAGCCAAAACAATATCAGTGAAAGGCATACAAATTACATACATGAGTTAAACTGATAAAAGTATAAAATTGGTTGAAGCTAGTAAATCGAGAATTAATACGATATGAACGCCGTAAAACTACATCCAACTACGCATATATGAAATAACAACAAGAAAAGTATAAATAAATAAAATTAAAATACAATAAATAAATTTTAGTGTGTGTTTTATATGTGTGAAACAAATTGAAAGACATCAATATAGGATTCGATATATTTCCATAGCTTATTTTTGTTTAAATGGTTCTGATTAGACGTTACTGCAATTAGTGTTTAAACAAGCAACAGTAAACATACGTTTTAAATAGAACAAATGGTGATAGTTCGTAGCATCTATATTACAATACTTATCTATAAATATATTCTAGTTAAATCTGGTGACTAAATATGTTATTCTTTTCAAAATTGTGGAAAAACTTATATTTAAATAAGAGTATTTATCAAATGATAATTGAATAAAGAGAAGAAAACAGAAACTTAAACTAATAAAAACGAAATACATAAACAAAAATTTTAATAACGATTGATAAATTGATGTAAATAGATGAAAAGGCGGGTCGTAAGAATAAGGGTTATAAAGCAAAACAGATTCAGTTTACCTCTAGTCTATCTGAACGGGGAATTTTCTGTTGTGCAACTGGAACGGCTTGAGGAACGACAGTATGTCCGAGAGGAGAACCAACAGTTGAAGGGTCAGGTCCTAATAATGTAGGCACTAAATGACCAGGAGCAAAATATGGACTATAAGTATTAGCTGGCATTCCAGTCAAATACGGATTGGTGGCCTAAATAATTTTTGTTTACCATTTTTTTATGAAAAACGAATTAGAAGAGAAACAAAAAAATATAATACATAAAACGTAGGAAAAAAAATTTAGTTGTAAAGAGCGTGTGTAAATTAGCTGTGTGAAGTGATTTTCAAACATTGAATGTATTGTAAGATTTTCAGTAGCGATATATGAAAAAAACCATTATTCAGCAGATAGCGCAACGCAACGAGTGCATTAATTGGACCCAACGATGTTCGCAAGCGTACTGTTTTGCATGTATTAGTCGAGTTGAATGTATAGTTGCGTCCGCTTTGCATATCATATTCTGGCTTATACATGTAAAATATTACGCGTGCGAACAGCGTTATGTCCGATTAATACATTCATTTCAGGTATCGCTACTCGCTCCCAATATTGCAGTACATTTACTGTTTCCAGTCGACTCATTAGTACACTTACCACTGCAGGAACTTGACCTGGTATGACGGGCTGACCGGGACCGATGCCCATTTGTTGCATAAGGGCGTTTTTCAAGGCAAGATGATTTCTTCCGTTTATTAATAGTTGATCTTTTAAATGTTGTGGGGGATGAAAATATTTACATGGTGGTTTTTCCCGATTACAACGGCCCTGAAAATTCATCATAAAAAAAGAATAAATGAAATGAAATAATGAAAAAAAGCAAACAACATGATTGTATCTGTCACAGTGTAGAATAATTGGCATAATATCATATAAATTGTTTGACGATAAAAGAGTGAAATCATTAGAGCTGAATGGGTTTGCATCTTGGTCACATCATGATACTGTGCCTATAGGCAATTAATATATTAATGTGCCTTTCTAAACATAGTAAATACAAAGTTTTGCAATGAACGTGCTTTTCAGTCATGATCACTAGAAATGTGGTAAGCAACTTGAAATAGAAAAAAATGTCATTTTTTGCGCCATCGTTGTAATCTGATTGAGCAGACTATTTTCAAATTTAGTTATTGATTGATTGATTTATTACAATTTTTTTCACTTATAATCGTTTCTGAAAACATTGTTTTTTTCGCCATTCAAATCAATTTTTCATTATTACAAGAAAATTAGTTTTTTTCTAAGTCCGAATTGATTTTTGTTTTGAAAAAAAGTGGAGAAAAAACTGAATACATAATTTAATTGATTTGAACATACTTGCAAATGAGATTTTATGATTATGAAAAATGTAAGCACTGTGTTTGACAGATGCTTTGACAGCAAACAAATGTCTAGATTTTATATGAACATGAATATGCTTTTTCTAATAACAAGCTTCGATTTCAGATGGCACATTCAAGCAAAAGTTGAAAAAATGTATAGCTCTGCTGCGACAGTTGCTTTTACTGATTTTTTTCTACATTATAAGAAATCGTTTTATTTTATTTACAAAATGAACAAAGCGTATATTCATATAGGGGCTTTTATCTATACGAAACATTCGTATCCATTTGAAAACATACAAATCATTACAAATGCGTATATACATTTTTATATGGGGAAATTGCGAATGCGTGAACAATTGACAAAACTTATTCAATCGCAAAATGGATGCCAAAATTGTAATGGTTGTATTCGCATTCGTGGGACATTGGCAATATACTATGAACACGCAAATGGATTCACGGTATTTGAAAGAAATAGAACCCCCTACACAATCATAACTCTATGGAGTGCGTGCAACAAGAAAAATCTATTTTACAAAGAGGTTTGTCTATGAAATGAGGATGAAGAGATGTGTGCTTCAAACGATATGGTCATAACTTGGGAAACAGCATCAACAGAAAATGAAGAAGATGAAACTGAACAAAAAATGAACAGTTCAAATTGAAAATGTTATGTAGAAAAGTTCCGTGGAAAAATGTTATTATTGAATGTATTTTTTGTTGTTTTTTGCGGTTTTTTGTATGTTGAATACACTCAATAATAACATTTTTCCACGGAACTTTTCTACATAACATTTTTACTCTGAACTGTTCAAATGTACCCTGAAATGTAAGTTGTTCGGAGTGAGACGCTTATAGATGTAAATTCTATAATACCTGTGATGACAAAACTTAGGACTACTTCTTAAACTGTTTTCCATTGTTCTAGATATTTAGAGAAGGTTCAAGAAATAAAAAATGAAGGTCGAGAAAAAAAAACCGAAAAAGTGGCCGAAAAATGGAGTATTTTGGGCCTATTACTTGTGTATAAGTCCATTACACACACAAAATCTAGTACTTGATTTTTTGTAGATGTGACTGTAATTGTCAAATCTGAAAAATGTTTCTGCTACTATGACAGTGAATTCAATCAAAAACAGAATTTTCACTCATACAAATGTAAAAGCAACATAACCAAAATTTTTTTTTTCAATTTTTTTTAGCAGAACTTCGGTATAGATTTGACATTTATAGTCACATGAATAAAAATTCTTAACCTTAGTTTTTAGTGTGTAGGAATTCGAAATTAAAATACATAAATTAAGACAGAACAAAACCTCTTTATCCATTGTTTACGTATGTATTTAAATACCATAATTACGGATGAGCCGGGAATGAACTGATATAACCATGGCCCGGGTAAAAACACTAAAGAACCATGTAATATAATGCCCTCATGTATGCATACGATGTCGATAGTGCAACACGTATGCAATCTGAGAACAATGAAAAATTTGAGTAATAGACGAGTTAAATGTTAGGAGAAAAAAGGGAAATTACATCAGAATGAGACCAAACATCATCAAATGAAGAATGAAATGCATATTTCTGAATAAAAGGAAACGCTAAGACGAAATGAATAAACAAACCACAATTCGAAAAAATATGACAATGCGGCAACAATACATTCAAGCATCAAAAAACAAAAAAATGTATACGATATCAACAGCAAAAAAAAGTATGAGTAACGATACCATATACAAACGCTCTGTTTTCATACATTTTCATTCCTGTTATTCAGAATGGTGCAACATAAACATTTGAGAATGAAAAACAACCTCCACCATTCATTCACAACTCCTCCCACACGTTTGCATTATTCCATCGGATCTTCTTTCGATTTACTATAAAATATGTCTGCCTTTCGTCTCGAAATGGCTTTCGCTATTTATCTATATATCTATCTGTCTATCTAAAGCTCTTTCTGTGTGAGTGACGTACGCTTGACTTCAGAGCTGGCACTGACAAAGACTTTCATCCATAAATCTATATGCAGAGAGAAAGAAATGCAATTTTTCCGTGCGTTCTTCTTCATTTTTCTCTTTTTCGTATCATAAAAGTTGTTTCTTGCCACATTTCATATTACATTTATCATTTTTGTTTGCCGTTTGATTCGGTATTTGTGGAAGTTGTGTTTGTGGGAGTTAGGTTTTTGTGTGTTATTTTTTCTTCATCTTTTGCATTCGGCTTTGCTCTTGTTTTCTTTCTATTTCTCACCGCGATTTTTTTATTTTGAAATTTGTTTTAAAATTTCGTTCCGTGCAGCATTATGATATTTCTGTGTCATTGATGTGAAATCGATCTCTTTATTATAAAAGTTTCAACACTTCAAACATTTTACAATTTTTCATTGTTTTTTCCAACTCATTCTTACTACAATTTTTCGCGTCGTACGTACCATCCAACCGATTGGGTAACTTGGTTTCTTATAATGCGTCCGGTTTTCCATTTCATTGAAAATTTAATTTTTTCCTTTCATCCTTTATTTCGCTCTCTATCATACTATGAAATATCGATAGATATATTCAAAAAATATTTGAAATATCGAAATATTTTTTGAATATATCTTTCGATATTTCATAGTATGCTCTCTATGTGTATGTGTATGTGCATGAGTCAAGTATTGTATGCAGGATAATTATTCACACATTGAATGGGATTACATCAGGCACTAATATTTATATCACAACATGATGAGCGAGCAATCAACATAAAATAATCATGTAATACAGCGCAATATATATTTAATACATTCAAAATTAGTGGAAGAATTGCGAGAGGATCGAATGCATTTCGGTTACAAACTACCACGGCAAAATGGTTTTTGAGACAATTCAACTAATATCTCTAAGCAGCAATTTCGACTAAATTCGATGCTAAAGTGACTTTCACCTTCAAACCCTTTCGTCCATTTGCTATTCTCCCTCTCTATTTCTATTACTTTTTGTCGTTTTATTGTCAATTTGTTTCAGTTTGAATAAAGATGAATACACTACTGGAAATGAAGTAAGATGAACTTAATTTTGAAGAAGAAAAGAAATTCACAGTCATGCAAATCGAGAACGAAAACAAAGTTGACGATGAAGGAGAAGACAACAAAATTTAAAAATATTATGTACAAATAATCCAGAAATACTGCTGATCTGTAAAGAGATGACTGCATCTAAAAGTTTGTGCTTGCTGACAGTGTTGCTCCACATACCCTATAACACGTACACACAATGAACAGATTAATCGCTTGAAGAGCGAGTGTAATATTAAACCTACACTGGTAAGCAGTCTATATAGCCCTTTCATTATTTTATTTCAAAAATATTTATATTTCGATAATTTAATAATGAAAAATATTTTATTGTACATCGTATACATGGCGTAAATGGCAATGAATTTCTTACTAACTGCGTGAGCCGCATTCAAACGAACACTGTTTAGAAGAAGCTGTAGAGAGAGAATGTGTTTGTGTGTCACATTGTCGGTTCGCACAAACATCACCGCATTCCGTCTTGGCTCTTCTTATACTCTTCTATACAGAGTTTGTTTCAATGTGGCTCACGCATACACATAGCATCAAAATATATAAATAAGTTTTATTTTAATTTTTCTTTTATAAATAATGATTCCTTATTGTCTGATGTGTACGGATTATGCAACAAATTTTTCAAAAGTGTGTACACAAGTGTGAAGAAGAAGAAGAAGAAGAAGTAGAAGAAGAAGAAGAAGAAGAAGAAGAAGAAGAAGTAGAAGAAGAAGAAGAAGAAGAAGAAGAAGAAGAAGAAGAAGAAGAAGAAGAAGAAGAAGAAGAAGAAGAAGAAGAAAGAAGAATCAACACATAAAAAAGTTCTACACACAAATTGCCCGTTTACGAACAGAAAGCAAATGAAGAACAGAGAAAGACATTGAAAATTTGTTCATAGACCGGTGTGTTCAGTAATGACAAAAGCGTTCGTATACTGAATCAGACCTATGAATAACTGATTAAAGATTAATTTTGGAAAGGTATTGAAAAGTTTAATTAGAATGTGTTCAGGATGAATTTCTCCCTTCGGCCCCACCCATAGCCCCCAAATAGCAAGGGCCAAAACTGGATTTTAGGATTTATATGAAATTTACATCATATTCACGAATATAACCATATTCATGAATACCCGCGTAATATATACGATATACCATATACATGATGAATATTCATTCATATCAATACTACGCAATGGGATAGCGTTGGAATGGAAAATGTCAAAAATTTTTCCGTAAAAATTCTATAAGCGCCACCTAAAATTTAACCGAGATACTAGATTTTGTGCAGAACATTTTTATTTCATGTAATTTAATGCATTCATCATAAAATGTTTGAGCTTTAGTGAAAAAGAAATTTTATTCGATAATAATTGAAATTTATTTACTTGAATAAATTAAAAAAAATAAAAAAACAAATTTATCCATATATTAAAACCACATAAATAATAAAATATAACGACAATGAATCGCACTGTAAACACGAATAGTCAGCCATTTTGTAAATACGTATGTCATCTGCTTGTGGAGAGAATAGAAACGTATCGGAAATTTCAACAAAATATACGTAATACCAACAGATGGCGCTATTGTTTGTGCTCTTGATTTTCATTGTAAGGCACACTATCCCATTGATACTACGTTATTTTGTCAATCCACCAATTGTGTTGGCAATATTTCTACTTGTACAGGTAAATGAACATATGTCAAAATCACTGTGAAAAGTAAGAAACGGAAAATAATTTGCTGCTTGGTAAAAATTAGATCTAATAATTTTGAATTTTTCCATAAAAATGCACTAGAGAAGCATTTCTTTCGAAAAACCGAAAATTTGCTGAAAATATTCGCAATCTTCTTGCAATTAAATACATTTTTTCAATTACAATTTACAAAACAGATGTAATTGAGTTTTCCATTACACATTACACATTACATATTACCATTACTAATAATTATAATTGAAAATATTCTATTTCATCACTGCAATTGAAATTTGCATTTGAAAATTCTAATTACATTTTTGTCGGCCATCTTGTTTATTTAATTTTATGTGTCAATAATATGAATTCTGGTTTATTTTTTCTTAATACTTGTTTTTGCCCTTTTTTTCCTACGGTATAATTGTTTTTGTTTTTATTGCCACACAGCCGGGTGACGTGCAGTTTTTCTACACAGTTTTGCAGCGCAACATTTTCTACATAAAACGACACAAAATGTGCAGGAGAAATGACACAAATCTGATTCAAATCTCTGCAATTATATCAACATTTGAATTTAAGGCCCATGAATTGAAAACTGCATATCAAATGGGAAAATATTCACCGATCGTATTTTCACGCTTTTCCGATCGGAAAATGGGAAAATTTAATGAATTTTGAACTATAGGTAACAAAAATTCAAGACCTAGACAAGGTGTCACTTGCCTAGGCTGATCCATGGATTCTCAGGATTTGGCCTGAATTCCAGAGTTTCCTATTTGAAATTTCTATATGAAAATAAATATAAAATTATGTAAAAACATGCGCTGCAAAATTGTGTAGAAAAACTACACGTCACCCGGCTGTGTGTGACGTTTTTTCTTTGTTTAATAACAAAAAATTGTTTGAAATATTGATTTTGATGGGTCACAATATCCAGTATATAAGTTATAGTTAATTAGGAATTTATATTGTAGTTAATTATTTTTTCAATTACATAATGGTATTGATTACAAAATGTAATGAATTGCTGATTTTCAAAAGTCTGACTCTCATAAGTAATCACGCTAAAAGATGATATTGTTAAGAATCCGTTTGAATTCAAATGTCATTAATAAAATACATCAATTCCTTAAAATTTTGATGACAAAATGACATTTGTCAAATTAAAGCATTTATATGACGTTTCTAAAAATAGAAATCTTACAAATGTAAAATTGTAAGAAATACTTCAAAATAATAATTGAATTTAAACGGATTCTACACAACGTCATATTATATTCACGGGATTCCTTATGTCATTTGTCAGTTTACTTTTCTGTCTGCACACTTGCTAAATATTTGAATATTTGCTACCCTGGTAAGCAGTCTATATAGCCCTGTACATTTGTATGTGAGTCTCCCGGTTAAGTGCCATCTAAATGAACAAACATAAATTAGATTCACCAACATTTGATACTGAATCTGAATAAAAATTGATTATGTGTAAAAATAATTAAATATTTATGTACAATAAAATATTTTTCATTATTAAATTATCGAAATATAAATATTTTTGAAATAAAATAATAAAAACACTTCATTGAGAAATTAAAAATACAACTAAAGCAAAACAAACTATTTATATTAAGTCTCCGCATGTTTATTCGATTGTCGTTTGTTGTATACAAGTACTGGGTATACAATACAATACATGGGAAAGCTTATGTCAAAATTGTCAAACGCATTGTTTACATTTTATAAACATAACCTTAGTGTGGATCAATTTGCAACACGATCTGAATTACGGCATAATTGGTTTAATTTAGCAAATAAAATGTCACTACAATTGTTGTTTACCGTTTTGGACAATATGCAAACAAATAACAAAATGTTCGATCAAATCAATGGAATTCGATTGACAAGTAACGCAATTTGTTGTTTCTTCCAAAAATAAAATATATAAAAGAAATGTACAATCATTGTATTTCAATTCAGAAAATCAAAATTCACATTTTTGTTCACTATTGTGTGTGACTTCAGTAAATTAAATAAACTCTTCATCAATTCACTTCGAATAGATTTATAATTTTCATGTTACAATAACAAATGAAATGTCAATTTGTGTGGAAATAAACACACTAAACAATATGCGGTTATGTTTTCAATGAGTTATATAGTAAACAACTTATGTCAAGTCAGTGTCGCCTGAAACGATTACACAGCAACTACACAGTAAAATAAAATTGAAATAAAACAACGGATTGTTGTCGCTCAACAAAGAATTGGTGATTGTTGTTTCTCCCGAGTAAAATGTTTATAAAAATATTGTTTTAGTTCATAGCACGCAAAATGTTTTTAATTTTTTCGAGTCAAATATTTTTAAAGATATATTCTAATCTATTTGGGTTTATTTTTAATCCATTCGGATTTTTGACTATAAAAATCCAAAAAACTAATTAAAAAATTCTTTTGGTTTTACAGTGTAAGCTTTCCCATGTATTGTATTGTATACCCAGTACATGTATACAACAAACGACAATCGAATAAACATGCGGAGACTTAATATAAATAGTTTGTTTTGCTTTAGTTGTATTTTTAATTTCTCAATGAAGTGTTTTTATTATTTTATTTCAAAAATATTTATATTTCGATAATTTAATAATGAAAAATATTTTATTGTACATAAATATTTAATTATTTTTACACATAATCAATTTTTATTCAGATTCAGTATCAAATGTTGGTGAATCTAATTTATGTTTGTTCATTTAGATGGCGTTCGGGAACGTGTTTGAATTTTTTTTCTCACTGCATAGCTCCCTAGAATATTTGCAAGCAAAAAACTACCAATCAATCCTTCTCACTTTTCCGATGAGAAAAACGAAAAAATAAGCAAAATCTTGCCTCCCGTAGGGAACCACAACATCCGATGGCATTCATGCAAGCACTGAGCCTTTCCATAGATTTTGTTGTTGTATTTGATTAGTTCGAACTCTCACCACTTCCATTCATAATGCAAATCCAATGCGCTTGAGTTTGGCGCTGTTTGTGTGTTGTTCGGTGAAGGCTCAGTGTTCGCATTCATGGCCGAAAATACAAGTCCGGCGAAATTTTTGATGATCCATGGATTCTCAGGATTTAGCCTGAATTCCAAAAGTTTGTATATGGAATTTCATATAAAAATCAGTATGCTTAATTTTATATATATTACACACAGAAAACCAAATCAGTACATATGTCGCCATCTGTCAGTAAAATGCTGATTTACTGACAGTTGAGTAAAAGTGCATTAGTATTTTAGTACGGAATATTTACATGCCCGCAGTACATGTTAAAATGTCAAACCAATACAATGGATTTTTTTGTGCGTTGAAAACTTATAAGCATACAATAACTTATGAATGTTACTGACGAATTTTGTTTGAACTCAGTAGTTTGCAATTTTACAAACACATCAATGCTGTTTTGCGAATTGCTTCCTCTGTGTGTGTGTCATGAAATTCCATATCGGAAGTTCTGAAATCCAAGTCGAATCCTGAGAATCCATGGATCAGCCAAAATTTCACCAGAATTGTATTTTGGGCCATGAATGCCGTCGGATATTCCAGTATTTTAAATTTATTTATTTATAACGAAACCTAAATTGGGTCAAAGACTCAATGCGAAAAAATTTACTTTTCTGGAATATTTTTATAAACGAAGTTTTTATATTTTTTTTTGAGCGATTTGTAACATTTCATTTTTAAAATTTGAAAACAATTTTCAAAAACATTTCTCAAACCAATACCACCTTGGTGAACAAAAATTCGTAGTTCATATAAATATTCCATGTAATAATATCGATTTTAATCTTCTTATCTGATTTTTGGCACGCACATCTCAAGCACTCATGTCTATATACCTCGAGGATTCACTTTATTTGTTTGAATTCGTTCGTGTTACCTACACTGACATTAATTTGACAGCAAATACTACAACATTTGTTTTGAAATGTCATATTTCCAACGAAAATTGTAAAGTTTACAACCATGGTTGGAATTCTATACATCACAGATTTGTTTGCACTAATACCAAAGCATTTGCGTATTTGGTTGTAAATGTGACATTTCAATTGCGCGCTCAAGCAAGTTGGTATTAGTGCAAACAAATCTGTGATGTATAGAATTCCAACCATGGTTGTAAACTTTACAATTTTCGTTGGAAATATGACATTTCAAAACAAAGGTTGTAGTATTCGCTGTCAAATTAATGTCAGTGTATAATGAGAGAAAGAGAAAAAACAATAACTTTATCATTTTTGAAACTATTGGGTGTATGCAAGAATTTTAAAGAATGACAACCAGATGGCGTAACTTATACTGTGACGCATCTGGCCATACTGTAACCACCTTCGTATTGATGTGTCATCAATGTGCTTTACTATTCAGTATGTGTCATTTTGTCGAAGTGAAAACAACATATTTTTTTTGTGCTCAAAAAATGTCAACTTTTGTTCCTAAAAAACGAAATTTGAGAGAATCATTAGGTTTTTGTTTTCATTTGAAGAAAAGTGCAGCAGAAAGTCATCGAATGTTGTGTGAGGCTTACGGGGAACATGCTCCATCGAGTTCAACTTGTGAATACTGGTTTCGACGATTTAAAAGTGGTGATTTTCACACTGAAGACAAGGAACGGCCAGGTGGACCAAAAAAGTTGGAAGAAGCCGAATTGCAAGCATTATTCGATGAAGATCCATGTCAAACGCAACAAGAACTTGCAATGGCGTTAAAAGTTGACCAGGCAACTATTTCTACACATTTACATCCAATGGGAAAGATCCGAAAACTGGGAAAATGGGTGCCACATCAATTGAACGAAAATCAACTCAGAGCACGAATTGAAACATGCAAAAAACATCTTGCTGAGCACAAAAAACATAGTTTTTCGTATCGAATTGTTAATGGCGATGAAAAATGGGTATATTACGATAACCCCAAACGTAAGGCAGCGTATGTAGACCCAGGCCAACCAGGACCTTCACAGTCAAAGCGTGATATTCATTGCCAGAAAGTTATGCTGTGTATTTGGTGGGATGAGGAAGATGTCGTTTATTATGAGCTACTAAAACCTGGTGAAACGGTTACAGCTGAACGCTACCGACAACAATTAATTAAAATGGAGCATGCATTGAAAAACAAATGGCCTCTGATAGCGACCAAACAAAGGAAAGTGTTATTTCTCGATGATAATGCCAGACCACATCGTGCACTCATCGTTAAAAAAAAGGTAAAGGACTTCGAATGGGATCAGCTTGATCAACCCGCGTACTCTCCAGACCCCTTCTGACTACTATTTGTTTCGTTTGATGCAAATCGATCTGGCCGATGTACGCTTTCGAAATTTTGAAGAAGTGCAAAAATGGGTCGATGACTGGACTGTATTGACACACGCGCATTCAGTTACTCTGCAACTAATTTTTGGAACAGTTTACCAGTTGAAATTAGAAACAATGATTCGTTATCTTCATTTAAAAACGCGTTAAAAATCATCTACGGTCCGTGCAATAATATTATATATAAAAAATATAATCTAATCTTCATTCACTCGGTGGCATGTCGTGCAATTTCTTTTCCAATTAGTTTTAAGCTATTCTTCTTTCTTCTATCCTTTCTCTTCTTTACTAATTACTTTTTATTTTTATTTTATTTATTTTTACGTTAACATTGTTAACTTAATTTAATTTTAAGTTGAATTATTATTGTATTTCCCCTGACTCTCCAGAGGCAGGTCGGTTTTCCCTAGGGGCAATCATGTGGTTCCCCAACAAAACGCAGAAAAATAAAATGCAGAAACAACAAAATGCAGAAAACAAAACGAAGAAAAAAAAAATGCAGAAGACAAAACGCAGAAAAAAAAAATACAGAAAAAATAATGCAGAAGACAAAATGCAGAAAACAAAATACAGAAAAAAAAATGCAGAAGACAAAACGCAGAAAAAAAAATACAGAAAAAAAAATGCAGAAGACAAAATGCCGAAAAAATAATGCAGAAGACAAAATGCCGAAAAAATAATGCAGAAGACAAAATGCAGTAAACAAAATACAGAAAAAAAATTGCAGCACAATTTCATATGTTTGTAATTCCAATGTCGCATCATGTTCGTTTGTTGTTTAAATTGAAACTGCTGAATTCGTTCAAAATGCTATGAAAAAGAAAAAAAGTTGTTCGACAATTTTCTGATGAAAACTAAAAATTAAATTTTTATTCAGTATAAAAAAAAAAAGTTCTCCTAGTTGGGATTTGAACGAATAATTTTTAGATATCATTGCAAATTTTGTTTGAAGAAAACATGTCGAATGTATTTGAACAAAAAGTCATTTTTCTTTCACATCTTGCAACTACATTCTTTAAATTCAATTATTTAAAACAAGTATTGAAAAACACATTAACAAAACTCACTCATCGCACATATAGTATTCGGTTCCATTGTATGATTTGTCAAAGCGAAATTTAAATCCACCATAAAAAATAATCTTTCGAGCACTTTTGTTGCTTAAAAATAGTATTTCTGTCACTGGAATTTCATCTGCGTCTGGAACTGTGTCTGGCACTGCATTTGGCAGTAATTGCGATTCAGGTAGTTTGTTACTTTCTTTCACAGGCGGTTCAGGTGTTTTTGAACTTTCTTCTGCAGGATCAATTGATTTTTCTTTTCCGTCTGCCTGTTGTACGAATGCCGGTATTGTCAAATCCACTAAAGGTATTTTTGAACTTTCTGCTACCAGTTTCGGGAGCACACGAGACATTTTATTAATTTTATTTTATTTGATCTTCTTCAATCGGTGTCCGTGTCAGAGCTAAATTGATCAAAGCAAAAATGTCATAGCTATGCGAATTGATTTTGTTTTTGTTTTTAAATCAGCAAAACAATGAAAACAAATTTTTGTCGATTTATCCCAAATATTTCCAATCTAACAAATTTTGCTTTCCTAATCATTTTGTTGCAGTCGTCAATATTCAAAATAAAATCCAATTTCCAATATTTTTTTTTCCATGAATTGAGAACATGATTGAAATTGTTGAGCGATTGAAAAAAATTCAATTTTTAATTTTCATCAGAAAATTGTCGAACAACTTTTTTTCTTTTTCATAGCATTTTGAACGAATTCAGCAGTTTCAATTTAAACAACAAACGAACATTATGCGACATTGGAATTACAAACATATGAAATTGTGCTGCAATTTTTTTTCTGTATTTTGTTTACTGCATTTTGTCTTCTGCATTATTTTTTCGGCATTTTGTCTTCTGCGTTTTTTTTTCTGCGTTTTGTCTTCTGCATTTTTTTTTTTTCTGTATTTTGTTTTCTGCATTTTGTCTTCTGCATTATTTTTTCTGTATTTTTTTTTCTGCGTTTTGTCTTCTGCATTTTTTTTCTTCGTTTTGTTTTCTGCGTTTTGTCTTCTGCATTTTTTTTTCTGCGTTTTGTTTTCTGCATTTTGTTGTTTCTGCATTTTATTTTTCTGCGTTTTGTTGGGGTACCCAATCATGTCCAACAAATCTTGCAAATCATGCGAGTCATTGAGATTCGTACGAATCTTCTACGAATCTTAGTTTGATGTTTGTGCTATTTACAATGTAATATTACTTAGGCTTTTACAGTGTGTTGCGTACGCAAAAATATAAAATGGTATAACATATTAATTTAAACCGTGAATTTTATTTCAATATTTATTGTGTGTTTGTGATTTTTAGGCAAATTTAATTTCGGAAATAGAAAAGATTTCTACAGAAGTTTTTCCACCAAAGCAAATTCTGAAAGAATGTTGTTTCCACACCGAAACATCTTTGTTGCAATTGATACTGAAGTGATTGCTGACATTGAAAATTATGTAAATAGCAACAGAGAAATATTAAAATATGATTCGTATAAATATGTACTGTGATTCGAATCTCTACGAGTCTTTGCATGTAATTTATATAGGCGCATGTACGAATCTCTGTTACGCGTAACGAATCTTACGAGTCATTTTATGTATAGTATGAAAAAGATTCGAATCACAGAGATTTGTGCGAATCATTTAAGATTTTTACGGACATGAAAGCCCCTAGGGTTTTCCGGACCCAATCTTGACGTCAAAAAGAGAAAATAATTTCAATGACAAACCAACAACATTCACATCAAAACACCTATATATGAATTCCACTATAGTGCTCTCACTTGCGTTCACTTTGTCTTGCGTGCTATATTCCATGATAAACTCACTCAGTCACAAGCGCACACGCATACATACGCAAATAGCAACTCTGCTCTATAGTCGGAAAGAGCGCCTATTTGTAAGAGATACGAGAGAGCACGCAGCTAAGAGGAGAGGCGAATGAGATGACTGCTCCAATGCCATTCATTTAAAAGTGAATATGATAGGCAGCGCCAACTATTGACTAATTTGGATTTAATTTGTATTACTATGAACGTATGAATTCAAACAAACCAACTTCACATCGTTCGAATTTATCTGGCGGTTTGCCGATACGTGTCTCAATGGGTTTTATTCAAATTTTTCAAGTAGTCTATAGATGGCGTCTGACAACTAAACTCAAAGTATTCTCAATGTAAAAAGATACAAAAATAGAGGCATTGATGCCTCGAACTTTTCCAAATTAATTGTGAGTGAGTATCTAATTTTTTGGCTTTTTGATCAATTTTCCTAATTTAGTTTCATTTTAATTTTATTCGATAATATGTATTGGTGCTAATTCTTGGTCAATTTTTTGAGGTGACAAAGAGAAATGCACTTGTTGATGCTCTTTGAAAAATGCGCGGCAAAGGAGTATGCTATCTAACAAGAATACATGACAAAGAGCGTACGACTTTGCAGTCGCTTCTATTCATTTCACCGCATAAATACACAAGTACAGGCTGTACTGTACAGCATATGAACAACATGCTGTGTTGAATATTCAAATTTCGAAAATGTTCACAGTTCATGTTAATTCAATTAACTTAATTGTCAGAATTGTTTATAAACAACATTGTGATTTTTTTTATTTACAAAGCATATCAATGCAATGTTATTTTAAAAGTGAATGAATTAACCTGAAAAAAAAAATTCCAAATTACCGTGAAATAGTAAAAGAGAGAAGTAAAGAAGTGTGTATTCATGCATAGAAGAGACGGCAAAAGCGTACGTTCTTTTACATGTATTCTTATTAGATAGCGTACTCCTTTGCCGCGCATTTATCAAAGAGCATCAACAAGAGCATAGATACTCTTTGAAAAGCATTTGGTACCACACGGGTTGTTACAGCGTGTATGCATGAATTTTGTTGCTTTTTTGTTTCTCCTTCTATTTTTACAATTTCTATTTTCTTTCGGTTTCTCTTTCGTTTTGTTTCAATACGGAACGGATTTATGGACGACTTTGTATGTACAATCTCATTCATAGTCTGTGTGGTGTGACAGCCATTCAATCGCTATATTCAACTCTTGTTTTTATTTGTTTTTCGACAAAAATCCCAATAACCAGTAATCGAGACACGGACTACTTGTATTTTATTTTTTCGTTTTGTGTCCCATAATTATATATATGTACGTTATTTTGATGTATACTACGGGACAGATTTCTTTATCAACTTTACTTATATGTCTTATCCCCACGATTTTTGCCTCTCCATCCCTCTCTTTATGCCTTTCGTTATCTTTATATACATTTTTTTCATTCTTTCTTTCAGTTCTTTCCTCAATTTCTTCAAACTTGAGCTGAATAATAATATAAATGATAACAATTTCATTTCTCATGGTTTTGTTTTTACATTTACACATGTATAATTGATGAAATGATGGCAAACCAACGAAAAAACCACTTCCAAGAACTGTGCTACAAAATAAGTTGTCCTGTGAGTCTCCAAAAGTTGATGGTTTTTGGTTAATAGTTTTGTTTAAGGCCCAGTGCATCCAACTAGTTTTGTGTAATGAAATTTCATAATGATTCCGCTGTATTCATAATGATGCTCTTGATTCGATTTACATAGATACACACTTGTATACACACTATGTCATTCAATAGCCAGAGTTTGGATTTTTATTTGTATTTCATTGGTTGTTGGCATTTGTACCAGGCCTTAAAATAAGCTGCAGTTGTTATCTTTTTTTGCAGTAATGATTTCAATTTTGCAGTAATGATTGTAGAATTATGATAGAAAATGCAACAATCATTTTTCGATAAATTAAACTTTTTGCTCGCTGCGCTCGCCAGAAACGTTTTCAGAGCAAAATACTTAAATTTGAATGTTGTAAGGGCTAAACCTTTCAATTGCATGCACTTGTTTTTAAATGGTGAGTAACATTTTACATTGTCTAACTCAACGAACAGACACTAGAGAAATTGATAGGTTATTTACGCACTAGCGATCGTCCAAAATATTTCAAAGAAATTTCTATTGTGTTATCTCGTATTTCAGCATGCATACCACATTGGTCTGATTGTGAACGAAAAATTAGTGCAAACAACATTTTGAAACAAGCCGAAGAATGAGTCTCGCAATCCAAACTGAAAATTATTACATGTATGTGCATTTTAATTTACCCGAATTGGAAAAATAGAAACCTCGACAGGCGTTGAAGAAATTTCTGTCTGATTCAAACCGTCGGATTTCAAAAACAACCGCAGCTACGAGTGAACAAAATTACTTTAAGCACATTTTTCAAAATGCTAAATAAGACAGTGAAGATGAAGATTCAACAGAACATCAAATGAATTTTGAATTTTAAATTGATTCGTGTTGTTTTGTGATAATTATTAAATTTTAATATACGTCGGCCTTCATACAAACATGTCATCCTAATGAACATTTTTGGTGAAAAGTGTAACAAAATTTGTATGAAAATATGCATAAATTATGCAGAAAATGTAACATTAGAATCACCTAAAATTATGCATACGTTTTGGTAATTGGATTAGGATTTTTGAAAAATGTTCATTGGGCAAGTACATTCATATAAATGAAATAAAGTAATTTAAATAAGAACCTGTTTGATTATTTTGAGGAACATATTTCACACTAGAAAGAATGCATATTTTTCACTGTGATGTTAATACTTTTTAGATTTGTTCTTCTTAGGATGCAAATTGGATAATTTACATTAGATTTATTTTTAAAAATTCTGCAGTAATGATTTTTTCTTATTTTTCTTTCTTATCACTGATTTGTATCTGACAAAAAATCATTCTGGAGTAAATTGTTGCTAATTTACCGTTGAACGGCAACTTTCGTTGTGCTTCCTAATACATAATACAAGAATTTTAGATTTAGAACTAATAGAACGTTCATTCGATCCATTTGATTCCAAGCATTCATTCCTCTCTGCACATTTTTTTTCATTTCCACTGTGAAGGGAAACTACTCATATAATTTGATATAATTTAATGAAATGGATAAAAGTGTGATGGCAGGGAAAAAAAGAGATATAAACGAAGGAAAATTGGAGGTGAAAATAAACTGGTGAAAAAAGTGGCAAATGAGGATTTATTAACTACACACAAAAATTTTTTTAACAAAACTGAGACACTTTTTGTCTCAAAAATGGGGTGAGACAATGAAGTGTCTCTTACCCTGGTAAGCAGTCTATATAGCCCTGTACATTTGTATGTGAGTCTCCCCATTAAGTGCCATCTAAACGAACAAACATAAATTAGATTCACCAACATTTGATACTGAATCTGAATAAAAATTGATTATGTGTAATTATATAAAAATAATCAAATATTTATGTACAATAAAATATTTTTCATTATTAAATTATCGAAATATAAATATTTTTGAAATAAAATAATAAAAACACTTCATTGAGAAATTAAAAATACAACTAAAGCAAAACAAACTATTTATATTAAGTCTCCGCATGTTTATTCGATTGGCGTGTTTTTATTATTTTATTTCAAAAATATTTATATTTCGATAATTTAATAATGAAAAATATTTTATTGTACATAAATATTTAATTATTTTTATATAATTACACATAATCAATTTTTATTCAGATTCAGTATCAAATGTTGGTGAATCTAATTTATGTTCGTGAGTTTAGATGGCGTTCGGGAACGTGTTTGAATTTTTTTTCTCACTGCATAGCCCTAGAGTGTCTCAGTTTTGTAAATTTTATTTAAATAATTGTATATTCACATTTATTTTAATTGAGACTTGAATATGAAAATTCCATGTTTTGAAACTTTGAAGAAATAACAACGACAATGCGCTCTCACACAGTAGACGACTGAGTGAAGCTGACTAACACATGCGCAAATTTGTTCTATGTAAAATCACAGACTTGATTGATATTGATATTTAATATAACTGAGCGTATATTTGAGACTTCAAAATTGGCTGGAAAACAATACATCCAAAAGTATCAATGTCGCTTATGTCTGTGTTTTGCATAGAACGAATTTGCGCATGTGTTAGTCAGCTTTACTCAGTCGTCTTCTGTGTGAGAGCGTATTGTCGTTGTTATTTCTCTGAAGTGTCAAAACACGGAATTTTCATATTCAAGTCTCAATTAAAATAAATGTGAATATACAATTATTTAAATAAAATTTACAAAACTGAGACACTTCATTGTCTCACCCCATTTTTGAGACAAATAGTGTCTCAGTTTTGTTAAAAAAATTTTTGTGTGTACCTTTTTATTTTTACATGCTTTGAAATGCTGGAAATACACACATTAATAAGTAATTTTGGTGTTTGTGAACAATTTTGGTCATTTTATATCAACGCGTGAGCCTTGGAGTAGCTTCATTCAAATAGCGCCACTGCAAATCGCATCAGATTTACACTGTACATTAAAGCGCTGAGAGCTCAAACTAATTACAACATCAAATTATATGTACAGTAAGGCTCACTGGTTGTTTTATGTTTTTAAAACATAGTTGGCTAAAGAATTCTTATACTGAAAACTATCTCATATTTAAATATCACTAGCCCATGGAAAAATCTAGGGGAAAATGATTCTCACAAAGACTCGCAAAAACACCCTGTTTTCTTCTTATTTTATACCGTACTCGTTCGAACCTGCCTAAATTCTAATAGAAACTCATTGAAAACACTAGCATTCGAACTCGCGTATATATCATTCATAATCCGTATTATGTTAAAAATTATTATATTTAAAACATCGCTAATGATGTAAATATTTCTTGAACAATTTGAAATTTACAATTATGGAATAGTTTGCGATAATTTTGGACGATTTTCTTTGTGATGTTGTTCTAAATTAAATTTTTTTCAATAATTAAAATAGAAAAATAGTCAACACAATTATGATTGTGTGGAAATGTGCAAAATTTTAGAGTTTTAGTCGCAATTAAATTAACTTGTAAAAACAAATCAATTGTTACGCGTCCTATCCCCCTAGGGGAAAATTCACTCAAAATGCTAACGCCATCTATTGGAAAATTTATTCACTATAATTTTCAATGTATCCTTTGACAATTAACGTTGGTTTGACTGTATAATTCTAAATTCTTCTTACACCACAGAGATGAGCGGGGTCAATTCCAAAGAAAATTGAAGCATTGGAGACGACTGCTATAAAAAAATCAATTTTATTGCAGAGTTCATAGTATCCCCTACCAAAATATCGAAGAAATGCTGCTCTTTAACATTTGTATTAAAAAACTGTCAAGTAGTATTTTCCTTGAAATACTTTTTTTCCTCTCATATTGTGCACTTTTATATCCTTTTTAAAATATAAATGTCAAGTTTTAAGTCCAAAACTAATTTATTTAACTTTCTGCATCATTAATTTCATGAAATTTCATAGCTAATTAACACTTTTAAGTTTTTTCCAAACGTGCGCAAAAACACAGAAACACAACCGACTCAACATGAAAAACGTTTAAAATGTTATATTGGAGAGATGCTTTGTTGTTCACAATTTAGAATTATGAGTGAATGCATTAACCCTCTAGTGCATCATGTCCAAAATGAAAATCAAACAAAAAATTATATTATATTTATATAACTTGAATTATATTCAGAAAGGTTCAACCTTTCACTTGATAAATATTTGTCAGTTATAATTTGAACACTGTTCAATGAACAGTTTCTTTTGATTCAAGCATGTATTTGCAATTTACAAGAGTTTTAGAAAAATTAATTATTCTATATGAACATTATAACCACACAAACAAAAAATAGACAAACACACTTACAGAAGCTATATAAAAATCGTTGTGTAGCGATTTCTGTATAATTTGTTGCGGCATTATATAGAATGTGTACAATGAGCGACAATATCCTTCATTTTCTCTCACACAACAGTGAACAGTTGCAACTCACAAGCAGTTAAGATGACAAATCAATCGCATGTCAAAATGTGTTGGTCATTTGGAGTGGTAGTACAATGTGATTATTGTGTGAGAGAGAATGAGCGATATTGTCACATTTATTGTGTACAATAAACATTCTATTAAATTCCGCCAAAAATGATAAATAAATCGCTTCGTAACGATTTTTATATAGCTTCTGTACTTGTGTTTGTCTATTTTTCCTCCGTGTGACACTTTAAACAATGGTTTTCATTGTTATTTTTCGTTGTCAAATGTATTTTTTGAGCAAACTAAGAGGTACTAGAAATTTTCACTAATTTTATGTGTTTTTTTTTTTAAACAAAAAAGAAGCAATTGGCTTTAGTAGCAATGCTGTAAAAAATTCATGCACAGAGGGTTAATTTGGTTAGGATTGGCGTCAACTTAACCTTTGACATTTAACCTTAAACACTCATTGTTAATTATCTTATTTTTCTTTTCCTTCATTTTTTCAATCTGAAAGGGAGGGAGAAGATTTTACTCTTTGCATACCTGAACTCAGAACAATCATAGAAATTGTACTGTGAATTATAAAAATATCATTGGAAGTGGTAGCAGAGAAAACAAATGGACGTACAGAAATTGAGAAAAAGAGATAGGAATAAAAAAGATAGAAATGCGGCGATAAATAGGGTGAGCGCGATCGAAAAGTTAATTTCTTCTCTACTTCCTTGAAATCGAATCAACTTCTTTTATTGCGTAAACCAACCCCAATCCAAAAATCATGAATTAGTAAGGTGCGTTGTTTGAAAGGGTACTGCGGTAAATGAAAATAAAAATAAAATACTAAAACACCTATGACTTTGGCACGCGTGATCCCACCTATGACTTTGGTAAGAGAGACAGATAAAAATAAGAAAGTGACGGCAATCTTTTGCTAGTTAAATGGTATTTTTGTGCCATTTAAATGAACCTATTCAGTTAAAATGGCAATAGAATAACATTTTACACTCATTTGACCTAATGTTTTCAGTCACTTGTTAATTCAAGCCATGAGCAAGAGAGTAAATCGTGACTGCTTAAGGCAGAGTTTTAAATAAAATAATTGATTTTTCGTTTGGCCCTTTGAGCGATGAATAATCGTCTTTTCTTCCATATTGTGTTCAACTCAATCCGTTCCAGCAAATCTTAGTGCATGTTTTATTTTAAACAACAATGAAATAGGGAGAAATTGATGTCGTATTGTTTGTCTCTTTTGGGTCGATCCTAAATGATGATAAACACATATTTGAAATTTATTACTTATGGTTTTATACATTTTATATTTAATGTCACACACTTCTCTCTTGCTCGGCTTCAAGATATACTGAAATATGAATGAGCGCTACAGGATATTCAATTAAATTAATATACTGGTTTTCATGAGATTAAATTTGATTTGAATTTGGCCGAATAGGACTACGAGCATGACAGTTTCATTATTTGATTGATTGAAACTTGGATCGAATGAATGAATATGACGACTTTCATTTTCACTTTTTCATGGTCACAAACAGATATTGGAATACAATATTTGACCTTTTCCGTTCATGATGCATGCATACCGAAATAGAATGATTTCCGAAATAGATGTGTGAGTTGATAAGAATTTGTGACAGTTTTATTTGTA
Source organism: Resseliella maxima (assembly GCA_029041755.1). Taxonomy (NCBI): domain Eukaryota; kingdom Metazoa; phylum Arthropoda; class Insecta; order Diptera; family Cecidomyiidae; genus Resseliella; species Resseliella maxima. Next base: position 113,177 of record JAQOWM010000959.1, read on the forward strand.
GTGAGAATAAATATTCTGCACAATGTGCAATGTACATTAACGAATTCCATAAGTGGATAAGAAAAAGTGCATAGACCAAGATGGTGAAATAGATAGAAAAGCAAAATACACGTGCAAATGGTGCTTAATGATATCGTTTGTTATGTACGTGACAACCCGATTACGGCACTTATGAAATATCAAACATAAATTAAACGTCCCTGCGAGGACGTGTAATACACAGAAATAAACAATAGTTCTATGGAATGGTTTTTCATATTAATCTATTGCTTTTATTATATAGCTTTAATTTGCTTTTATTAAATAGTTTTTGATATTTTGATCATGGGCTGCACTCTGTTTCTCTCCTGCTTTTATTTTTAACGTGGCACCACATACACAGTTGATACAGGATAAAGAATTCTGTTTACTGAGAACGTTGATGGGAACAAGAAAGCATAAAGGAATATATTTGCGAGGAAAAAAAAGGGCACAAAACAACGATAAAAAGAAAGCCAAGAAATAATTAAATCATTTATCATCGCGCGCTTTTTAAAACCTGAACATAGTTAGAGTGCTAGGAATGCAGAGCACGTCATCGTTGGCGAAATAAGTGATAGAAAGAGAAGCTAGAGGAAGAACGAGAGCAAGAAATGCGGTTGGACACTGAGATAACACATGGGCATGAGGACGAATATAATTATATTTTACTAGATATATAAACGTAAAATCATGTTGTATCTCTTGATTGATTTTCTCTCGTTTATTTAAAATGATCATAGAAAAAAGACAAACAAAAAATGTTTTATTACACACTTACATTTAAGACATTACACTTCGATCAACCATTTGCAATGGATGATTTTAAAATGGATGATTTAATTTTTTGAGAAACGTGAATAAATGTAAAAAACAATATTTGTTTTTTATTTCAACCGAATATTTCGTAAGTAGAAATGGTTTTCGTTTGATATATTCATGTTTCGTTAATTATTACTGTTGATTTATTTGTGAAGATGAAACCTTATGAAGTTATAATATACATTAAATACGTACATTGCTCGACAGAGAGAAATTGCATAGTGTGATGTCGATAAATATGGATATGATTCACCATAATCGATGACTCATAACATTCTTTGCTATAATAATAATAATAACTTAGATCATAATTAAATTGATTTACAGCGTTATGCCTATCTAAAGTCTGCCTATGCCTTAGAGGGTAAAAATCATTTCATAATCATGTTTCATAATGAATTTCATTCTAAGTAGAGAAATAACAACCGAAACTTGATTGCGACACACAGATAATACCATTGTACACATTGTGTTACTTTAAGTGCTTTAATTTTCAAATATTCTCACTTTCTCTGATCAGTTAGGTTTGTATCGATTCCATCATCTGTTTTGCGTTAATAATCGTTTGTGGTTTCAAATAAAAGATTATAGTTTAGTCACTAAAAATTTGAATATTTCATTGGTTTCGGCAGTTTCGATTGTTTTGTTCTCAGTTTATACGTCTGCTTGTAATTTTGGTTTGAAAAATATAAAGGAGGATAAAAGCAGTTGAGCCGCACAGATTGTCTATACACAGGACATTATGTACAACTATCGCTCTATGTGAATGCATTGTAGAATATTACGAACGACAAATTTATCTTTTGCTATACATGAACAATAACAACAATAATAATGAATAAAACCAGTTTCCATAAAACCATACAAATTTAAAATACCCAAATATATTTTGTTCAGTTTCAATGGCTTGCATTTCGGTTGCGGAACTTTTACTTTTAAAATTATATTATATTTGTAATATTGTCTCATCGAGCAACACGAAAAGATAGAGAAAACGAGCGACGAAAATATAAACAGAGATCGAGAGAGCTAAATAATGAGTGAATGACTCAAACGAGATCGATATGAGTACGAGGTGATGACTATGTTTAAAAAAACCAAGGAGGAAAAAAACAAACATTTACAATATTAAAAAAAAAGAAAATATGCACGTTGTCTCCAATATGGTTTCCACATCAAATTGGATTCATTTCGATAAATAAAGAACGAATGATCGAGCAAATAAAATGAGGAGAAAATCGGTTACAAACGAAAATTAAGGGCAGAAATATCAAACTCCTTATTAATTAATCTAACATCAATTTAAGCTGTATAACTTTAAATTCTCATTTTCTTCATTTTTTTGATAGAATGTCAATGTCACCGCAAAAAACTATACTCATACAACTAAACTTTGAATATAATTGCTTAAATAATGCGTGGTCAAAAAATCTGACAAAAGCACTGTGTCCCATTAACAATGAATATATTCTGTTAGAGGGGTTCAGATGATGACGATTCGTATTTTCAGGAATGCTTCTATTCTCGATGAGATCTTCAACTTTGCTGAAGACGTCATTTTCCCATTTCTGTGTCATTTTTTCTTTCAAGCCAATGATATGAAACACTGTCAGTTAGCGAATATGGCTCGAGAGGACGCTGTCAGATTCACGTATAAATTTTCATTAGAAAGCGCCCTCTCTATCGATTGCCGTGTCATTGATCCGAAAAAATATGAGAGTGCTCCATCACATTGTTTCAAGTGCGTAGTATGAATTGAACTTTTTTTTTGCACAATCGAAAACATTTTTTGTCGTATCATTTATTTATCATGGATTTTTTGCATTGTTGTGATCAAAGTCAGACGGTTTATTTTTTTTTGTAAAAACGTAACAAAAATTGAAAATTCCAAATTCTTTTTAGTTTGTTCAAAAATTGAAATGATCAACAATTTTGAAAACGCCAAAAACAGCGAAAAATAATTCTAACAATGTTTTTTGTCAAATTTGAAAAGTCGTTCCCGATCATCAACAAAAATTAATTCCTAAAATAATTTTCACTTGAATAGCAAAACAAAGATTGCATCTGATTGCATTTTTCTAAATAATGTGTAAGTTATTGTGAAATATTTCACTCTGTGATAGCGTGTTCAAAATGTATAGAACGTCTATGCGATATTTTCAATAGACACGATACGTTACGGCACTAATATCCAAGATATTTAGGCATATACAAGCGCAACTGAAGGATGGACCTCGTATGCGGACTATACTGCACAAATATCTTGGATATTAGTGCCGTATAGTATCGTGTCTATCGTGAATATCGCACTGACGCTCTATACATTTTGGACACGTTGCTCTGTGGTTTGCATTTTCAAGCATGAATTGTTCGTATATTAATACATTAAACAAATATGATTTAAAACACAAAGACGCCCTCTACACGTTGATTGTTTCTTACTATGTGTATTAAGTAATTACATCGCTTATTATGTGCACATGAGATTTGTGGTTTTTGTGACGCTCCATGCAGCGAAAATGAATTTGATTTCATTTGAAACTGCTGTCAATCATTTTAAGGCATATGAATCATCTTCACCGATAGATGAATTTGGTTTTACTGATTTATTTTGCTGTGTGCATTTTTAACACAATTATTTTTTTATGGCCGTCTGAAAGTAATTGTCATATGCGCTAGAAAATTATATACAAAATCAAAGTGTTCATTTTGTTTATATCGCAGCTATTGAATCCTACTTGTTATTGTTTTCCATGGCGATGAAACGAAGTGCACGTAGTGCCTACTACGCGTCCGTTTGTACCACTGAGAACACATATTTGTGCTACCGAGAGCACATTCGGGCGCGTAGTAGGCACTACGTGCACCTCGTTTCATCGCCTTGTTGTTTTCGTTCATTTTAACGCTCGTTTAACTTTATGCGAGGTTGTATCATGTTCAATATTCTGTAGAGCATCTGTAGATGTTTTTTCTCGACGCTATTTTAAACATTTCCATATAAGTGGATGAAAAATGTAACTAGGTGATGAGTACAATTTGTTCGAAATTTTGCCCTCTTTTCAAATGACCATCTATATGTGCAACACATCTTCAATATTTCGAAATCACATCCTTTTTTTATTTCTTGTTCATTCTTTTTTATTTAATATTTTATATCATATGTATATGTATTAGTTTGTGTCTTTTCCTTTTACTCAAATCTATAGATCAACTGTGCCGAAGGGCGATTCACAAACTTGAAATACTTGCAAAACTAACATAAAAAAGCAGAAATTCAACATTTGTCGGGAAAATTTGTCAATAAACGACTTTAACAATAATTAAGAAAAAAATCAATTGAAATTATTTTATAATTTTAAAATTTTTATACAAATTATTCGGAACTAGCAAAACAACCAAATATTAGCACCGTGAATCGCGCCTTGAGCTGTGCTATTACATTGTAAGGACTTGAATTCATTCTTTTGCCCACTCGCACTCTAACTTGTTCTACTGCTACCCTACTCACTCAAAACACACCGAATTCTCTTGCTGATTATTTGGCTAGCATGAGTAACTGCAATAGACGTTTACACACATACACAACCATTATTCATGCAGAAGTTTTTAAGTTTTCTGTCAATATTAAAATGGAATGTAGTGCATCTGCATTGAAAATGAACTGCACATTGTGTGATATGATGAACGAATAAAAAAAAATTCACCAAGTAAACGAACGAGGCGAAGCGATGTGTCTAGAAAAAATGATGATGCAATAACAAAATAGATTATAGTTAGTTAGATAAAAAAATGGTGAACGCAGTCGAACAACAGAATACGTGAATAAAATTTTGAAGCTGCCAACAATAAGACCGCAATCAATATGTCAAGGCAATCTGTGTAGCTGATAAGCAATTCTATAACCCTCTCCAGTCACAACCATTTATCCATATTTGCTTCTTTTATTTCGATTTTTGTTATATGTGCACATTATTCATTCCACGCCATCGCCATCGCCATTTTGAACATCGAAGATTCTTGAATTTATTCAAATGCTCCCATCATTTTTCACATTCATTGTCTCTGCAACGGAGATGGTTGTTGGCTTGACCTTATTCGGTTTGGTGTTGGCGAATGTTCATAGCACCAAAAAGATTACTAATAATAGCATAATTTTACCAATGTTAATAATTGAACGATTACATTAGGATTCTTATATTGAGATTTTTCTTGTAATTTTGATTAAGGGAACAATTGAAAAATGCGCAATGTTTCGTGAACAAGTAAACTTTTAATTTTCAATTGAATGTATGTTAAATTTACGCCATCTAAATTATTTATAATTAAGTATTATATTATACGTATTTGAAAATAGACTAAGAGCCACTGAACTAAGGATGTGTTATTTCTACTTTATGGATGATTATTGGTTTGAAAGTTATTTTAAAAATGACTTTAACCGTAGAAAATACAATTTTTAAGTTTTTCACTTATTAAGGTGAAATCTGATTAATTGAAAACATAATAAAAACTATAGTATTTTTTAATTAAGCTTTACGTTTGATTTAGTTCGAATAACATAAAATAGTACGTAAATTTCTAACATTCCAACTATCTGCATGAAATGTTCAATACCGATCAAAATTTGATCGATTAAAATTGTTAAAAAAAACATTAATTTTTCTTTTTGCTTTATGTATGAAATTTAAAATATATTATGTTTTATGACCAATAAACTTAAATTTTAAATATCTGCATCGAAACATTCATAATTATTTTAAATTTCATACATAAAGCAAAAAGAAAAATTAATGTTTTTTTTAACAATTTTAATCGATCAGATTTTGATCGGTATTGAACATTTCATGCAGATATTTGGAATTTAAGAAATTTATGTACTTGTTTATGTTATTCGAACTAAATCAAACGTAAAGCATAATTAAAAAATACTATAGTTTTTATTAAGTTTTCAATTAATCAGATTTCACCTTAATAAGTGAGAAATTTAAAAAATTTTATTTTCTATAGTTAAAGTAATTTTTAAAATAACTTTCAAACCAATAATAATCATCCATAAAGTAGAAACAACACATCCTTAGTTCAGTGGCTCTTAGTCTAAAATGAAGAGAATGCAGAAAGAATATTTCAGAAATACAATCCCAAATCCAATGAATTTTATATTTAAATAAGGTGAAAACTACATAAATCCACACTTTTTTTATTATTTCTAAATCACAATTTTTGCAATTAGTCAATATACCTGAATTTACAAAAAGTTTGTATTTCAGAGAAAAGTCACATATCGTTCATTTCGTTCGGATTATTTACGGCAAATTTAGATTCGAACATGCAAAATACAAATGAATAGACTTTTCCTTTTGCCATAGTTAAAATTAAGAACGATTTGAACGAAAGGGGGTATGATTGGAATGGGGAAACTCAAGACCTGGCTCTCGATAGGGTTTGTTGGAGGAGGAATTGTTAAGGGGCTGCCATTACAAAACAGGCCAGACGCTGAGGGGCAATAATGATCTTTAAATGATTGTTGTTGTTGTTGTAAAATTCAGAACATTCATCGACCCTAAGAAGAATTTAAAATTTTTCACTATAATTTGTTGTTATGAAATATGAAGCGTAACTGAAGGACGAAAATATAAGGAAATATTGGGTGTGTGAATTCAAATTGATTCATATTATAGACTAATGGATGGACGTCGATCCATTCGGTGGATGGACTTTTGAATTTTACGAGTGAATATACTGAATCTTTGGACCCTAGGACGAAACATGTATATTGTACATTGACAAAGTCCATAAGTTCAATTGCGCTATTAACTTTTCTCTTTTTTTACATCGGAATGAAATAAACCTATTTAATTACTTTGATTAAATTACAGATTTTTCTGTTATTGCTTATATTGTGAAGGGATCTCAGTATTTTTGTAAGATTCCTTTGCTTTTATTCAAGAAAACATGTAGTGAAAGAGAAAACATGCATTCACAATACAAGCCAATGAAACTTGATCACACATTCAATGGTCTTCATTTCAATGTTTTGATAAAGAATGAACAATCAAATACAGCAAAATATTTATTCATATGACTTTCTGTTCATTATCGTTTATTTCATTCAAAGAAATTGAAAACAGACGTCGTTTTCTGTATTTTTATGCGTCATTGCGCTCTTCTGCATGTATACAATTTTGAACACCTGGAATTTATCAAAATGAGAGAAAAAGAAATAGATCACGCGCGCGAACTCGACCCCTTTTACCTAAAATAATATTAAAGAAAAAAAGGAAACGAAAACAAATCTCTACACACAATATGCGTTAAGTGAGGAAAGCAACAACTCAAAAATGTTCCGATTAAACGAGAATGGGAAGTATGATTTGAAACTATTTCAAAATACTAAACCGAATTGGAAGCACATAATATTGTAAGTTACACAATACATAGTGAGACAAAATATTTTCTTCTAAAATAAGTCTACCGCATTGTAATAAAAAAAATGCATATTACATTGGAAAAATTATAAAAGGGATAAATTCGTTTAGAGTGGTTATCATTCGTCATTATATGTTTATAAGACAGAATTTACAGTTTCGGTAGATTCTGGATTTCTTTATTCTATTGATACGACATGAAAAGAAGAGCATGCATACGGATCGTCGTCACCTCCGTTGCTATCTTTAGTTCTTAAAAGAATTATGTGCGCTTTAACCCTTACATACTACGAATTAATAACGGAATGTTTTTTTTACCAAATTTTAATGGTTCCATTTGTCGATTCTTTAGTTGTATTTTTGTATGTAAACTGTATTTATTGTAATTAATTTTTGGAACAGCTTACCAGTTGAAATTGGGAACAATCATTGGGTAGCTTCATTTAAAAACGCTTTACAAAATCATCTACGGTCCATGCAATAATATAAATTATAATCTAATCTTTGTTCACTCGGTGACATGTCGTACAATTTCTTTTCCAATTAGTTTTAAGCTATTTTTTCGTTTCTTTTATCCTTTCTCTTCTTTACACTTTATTTTAATTTTTTGTTACTTCTATTTTGTTTATTTATCGTTCTTAATGTAATTTAATTTTAAGTGAAATTATTATTGTATTTGTCAATATTTCTCCTGACTCTCAAGAGACAGGCCGGTTTTACCGTGGTTTTCCGGACCCAATCTTGGTATTGAATCTTGGTATCACTTTAATATCACCCCACCCCTGATTGTATTCTCTTTATTAAATTCGTAGGCGGAATTTATGTTACATTGGGTCTTTGACCAGCATATTTACTAGCTTTCTAGTGAACACATATTGATATAAATTTAGGTTCAGTAATAAATAAATAAGTATTTGGCATTTTTAATGTGCAATTTTTGTACGACATTTTCCAAGAATAAGAAAATATTTATTATGTTATAATTACGACTGAGAAAGAAAATAATGTATTTGAATGTAAATGCAGTTTATAATACTTGAGCATGTTTCTATTAAAATACAAAAAACAAGTAGAAATTAAAAAAATATCGAATTTAAATTATAACCACACAGAAGTCAGTTGTAATTTTTGCTACTTGAATTATTTATCCTCTCATTTGCTGCCATGGACATTAAGAACATTTTGTACAACTGCTAACAAGTTTTCTCTTAGTTGAATTATATTCGGTTTAATTCGTTTGAAGGTGGTTTTGCACCTTCTTTCTACAACCATAGACATTTGCATCACATGTGCTCATATTCGAGTTTATGAAGTGCTATTATTAACGATGAGTTTCATTGCGTCAACATCAAGTACTTGATTATTTGGCGTATGCATTTATGATGCAGGAAAAAGGATTACGACAAATTATCTTTCATTACAACAAATGATATTAAAGTTCTTTTATGTAATGATCATTAATTTCTTGTTGTTTTGATGACTCTCAAACAATGAATGCGAACAAACAGAGAGAAAAAAATGTCGTGGTGATGGCAGATTATGTGCACTACACACCTTATTATGTCCTGCATATCTTTAGGGTAAACGATAGAGTTGCGGAGACCGAGATGTAATGGTAGTTTGTACTTAATGTCTGTTTGCTACTACTTTAGTGTCGTTCCACTTTTTTGGTTGCCTATAATCGCATTTTCTTATTGCAGTCGAGGTGTGACAAAAAATACACTAAATTTGGAAATGTGTGCAGACTTAAAAAAACCAGGTTCGGTGCCAACGATCCATATTATAGACCAATGAATGGACGTCGATCCATTCGGTGGTTAAACTTTCGTATATTACGTAACGAATTATGATGCGGCATTGCTGTGTATACGACAACGCCGGGCAACGCACACATAAGTTTATATAATAAATTACATGCTGATGCGGCAATTGCTTCGAATGTAATCTATGCTATGCGGCAAAATGCCATGCCGCTTATGGATGAACCGAACGTTCCATGAGGAAATCATCCACTACATGGTTTACGCATTTACGTCCCTGAAAAAAACAATCAAATGAATCTTTTTGAAGTGAACAATGATGTATACTTATAGGTGAAGCACACAAAACCTATTTAATTTTTTTGGAACACCTAAATGGTGAGTGCCATTTTCATTTTATCATGTTGTGACGCCTTCGATGTTTGAATTAAATAATGTTTATAGCTTTCAGTTCATATTAAAGTATTTTGTTTCATTACTTTGTGGAAGTTTCTCAAGCGATTCGATTATAAGTACTACAAATGCGGCAATACATACACAAGTAATGGTTTTTTCCATGAATAAACATCGTTTGACTTGAAATAGGCCATGTTTGTCCTATTTTTCGACTTTTCTGCCAACAAAATTTGTAAATTTTGATTTCTTGTTGCTTTTGCGGTCATATCATATGAAATTCATAACCGAGAGCAGTATTTGTAAAACTACTCGATTAAACATACGCATATTTTTGTAAAACAAGGCAAAACATCAACGACGTTCTCGTTACTATTTTTGCGAATCGAAAATTCGTGCGTAAATTTAAACCATTCTGCTAGAATATATGCCCTAGTTATAGAAAAATATGTAGAGAGAAAGAGAAAGATTTTTATTCTGTTTTCGTATTACTAGAAATTTTCATGACATGACAGTTAGTTTAAATGGCATCGCGGCATTGCAATCGTTTTTGAGCATATTTAAAAGTGACTTAGATGACAACTATAATGATAACAGTGTGACACTGATGATGTTCATCAAGAGATATGAACATGTATTTTATCTATGTTTCGCATATATAAAAGCCCCTAGCATTCAATTTACCCTTGCAAGAGTGAGAGAGTAAGATAGTAATAGGCAAATATAGAGAAATAGTGAATACGATAATATGTATGTTTTGCGGTCTAGTCATGCAAGGTATTTTGCAAAACGCAACAAGAAAAAGAAGATGAAAATGAAGAAACAACTGTTATCCAAAGCACTTTCGAAACCGCGTTGATGCAATGAACAATTCAAAGTAAACACGTATTATTGTCTGTTACATTTAGTTCGTTGATAATATCGCTTGCTTGTTTCCTATTATGAGTTTCCGCACTCCATTTCTTCTCATGGAATCGTATTCGTAATCACAATCGCACTAGATTAGTTCTGATTGGAAAACTCATTTATGAATTTCATGTGTTGAATATGCAGAGCTATCTTAAGTAATAGTTTATATTCTCCGTGTAAGTTTAAGGGTATGTCTTTGATAGAATTAAAAAAATAGCAAGTGATTCTATCAAATTTCTTCATTTCAGACATGGCGATGAAATGAGGTGCACATAGTACCTACTACGCGACCTGATGTGCTCTCGGTAGCACAAATATGTGTCCTCAGTGGTACAAACGGACGCGTAGTAGAAACTACGTGCACCTTTATCCCCATGATTTCAGAGAATCGAAAATGGCGAACATACAGGGAAAATTTTGCAAAATTTCAACAATTTGCCGTCCATGTAATTGTCATCGGTGAATCAGGGCAATAATATTTTGATAAAGAAATGAAAAATATTCATGCGCAAACGAAAACTTTCAATAACGTCTTTCAATCAAAACTCACGTAGATATAACTACAATAGCTTTCCAATTACCCATTGACACCGAACTGTCAAACATTTGTGACTAGCGCCGCCTTTGTCAATTTTTTCAAAGTTAAACATAACAATACACAATGACAAGCAAATATTTAAACTTTGATTCAAGAAAATTCTTGTAAAGAAATGCCCATTTTTGCTAAACAATTCTATGTACTACTAACGATAAAAAAAAACACTTTTTCCAGCATTAGTTCAAAGAAATTGATTGTTAATGAAATTGAATCATCGGGCGTAAGGATACCAAATCAAATATTCGTCTTTTGTGTAGAATTCACTTTGATTGTCTTTCGTTTCTATGTTTTTATTTTTCGTTTCTCTTCTCAATCGATGATCATCAAAACACAAATAAACAATAATAATTCACAATTCACTCGAGACAATGGACTAAAAAAAGAAAAAAAAAAAACAAACAAAAATCTTAAATATTGTTGAAACAGTTTCAGAAAATCCAGTGATACAAAAGTTGACATTTTTGAATAATCGTAAGTGAATCATTGCAAAATAGTTATGTATGTAAACAAACTGAAAAGTTGAGGATATGTCAAGACTTCTATGTTGTACACGTTGTACAAATGACATTAGCTTTGAGCTATTTTGTTTTTTTGTTTTTTTTTTCAAACAAACTTTACTTCACAAATGATATCTAGATTGTAATCCGAATGAAAATACAAAAGAAAAATATTCATTTTTATTTTTAAAATAGAAACTCAATTTGATATGCAATTCTTGATATCATTTACAAACGATAACACCTTATGATCAATGAAAATAATTGAAAAAAAAAGTTGATTTCATTTTTTTTATTGATTTTATTGATTACAGTATACCAGATTCAATTCAATTTTTACCGTTTTCATTATTTTGTTTATAGTTGTTGAATAATATAAAAAATTTGTTGTTATTATGCAAAACGCGACACAAGAGGTTTTTCAAACTTGACATTAAATGAATTGACATCTATAATTATAGAAAATGAAGTAAGGTGTCGCCACATTCTTCGCGAAAGATTCTCGTCAAAAAAAATGCATTGTCAACATAGGGAATTAGGTATCTTTGTTTTGTTTGGTACATTCTGAAATTGTTCAACAACCAAATCATCTTTTAAATAGCATTTCTCTAGGGGCTTCTTGCAAAATGTCTACAAATAGAATATTTGTACATACCGATAATAAACAACGATTTTTGATTGTTTGTCACGCTTATGAAAGAATATGGAGAATATGGCGTGAATAAAATGAATATATTTGTCTAATGATTTGACGCCAGATTTTTTATTTTCAAAAATCGTCAAATTGTCAAATTTGAAATATCATAGAAAATTTAGCATTTTGATTCATACGGATGTGAAATTTGAAAAAAAAAAAAAACAATTTCAACTACCAAAAAGTCCAGCATTTATTGTAATCAATATTTTTTTCCAAATTGGCAACCGTAATATTATATATTTAATGAAATAAAATAAATATATTTAACATAACCTCACTTTTATGTAACAAGTATTGTGTGACGAATTGAGTGTTACCATCATTAAATATTGTTTTTATTTATACATTTACGGCATAAATGTGAGGTTATGATTATCATATTTAATGTTAATTGATAAAATATATAAGGTTTTGGATGAAAAATTGAGAACAAATGTTGATTATGATAAATTTTGGAATTTTTTGTACTTGAAATTATATTTTTTTTTCTCGAATTCCACTTCCACGAAGATCGAAATATAAAATGTAAAATGCTCAATTGAACCATTGAATTGTACGAAAATGCATGCATATTGACGTAATAGTTGAATATTGTGTTGTTGTTGAGAATATTACAAAATAACATGAATAAAGAAAATTTTCAAAAAAAAATACTGTTTTTTCAGAATTTTTTGATTGTTGAATTCCCCTAGGCATTTCTTCGTATTATCAATTTTTCATTTTCAATTGCCAAAATCAACAACTGAATTTCATGTTGATGTTGGATAACAGCCAATGGCTTTCAAGGATCATTGATCTTTATGAGAATGTTTTAAAATTCGCATCCATATAATAATATAAAAATACCTGAATGATAAGTCAAGTAGCGTCTGATGGTCCGTATTCAATGAGCGGCAGAATGATTGCCGATGAAATAAATAACAAACAACCATGTGAATAATATTTACCTAGAAATGTAACAAGAGAAAGAAAGAGCAAAACTTTAAAACGATCACATAGAACGTGTCAAATATTTAGAAATTTAAAACGTTTATAGAGTAATATTTATGAGTTTGGGGATGTTTTTTTTGGCATACTTCCCAAGACACCATGTGATCTTAATCGAATATGGAACAAACTCAATTATTCTACCAACAACGCAATGCATAACGTTGAACGTATACATAACACGTCACGGATCAAAGAATATCTAGCTCATCGTTTTGTAGTCATTTGAAATTCTAATTAAAAAATAAGCAAAAATGAAATTACACGAACGCGCATATCATTATATGATAACAATAAATTTCACCGTTGTGTTGCATATTAACCGAAAATGGGAGATTTTGCATGATGTTTGCAACATTTCACGAAAGTACGTGTTGGCCGAGCGTATACATTTTGTTTATTGACTTGCCATTATTATTCTAATCTCATTATTAGCAGAAAATTTACTATATGCATGTGATTTGAGTATGAATATGGCGAGGGAGTCAATGGATGTTACATGGACATGACTGCAGCAATGAATTTCAAATTTATGTAATTTTTTTCTTTTCTTCGTTGTTGTTGTTGTTATAGCAAATATTGCTGTTGGATGCCTGGACATGAGTTAATGAGCACGCGAACAACTAGTCACATCGTATGCTTTTAAATCAGCTTGAAAACACTGACATTTATGTGATGGCAAACGTAAACTACGCGATGATAATTACAAATGCCTCCAATGACATCAGACCGCGAGTGCTAAATCGAGCGAATTTAATCAAAATAATTTCAAATCATTTTGAACACATTTGATCATCAATCTAACCAATTAATCGCACCGACTATTAACGTATGCATCACGTATTGAATTAACGTTTCAATTTCCAGCGCCTTTCAAAATATACGCTCGGTACTTCCACTTCAACACTGTTTTTTCATTAATACAAGCAAATAAGCGTAAAGGAATTAATGTTATTATTGAACAACAAACGACATACACTCTTAAGTATTTTAGTATTTTTTTAGCCGAATTCGGTATTGTAAACTGATTTAGCTGAAATACAGATATAAATTACTACTGTAATCCGTGCGACAGCTAACTTCATATTAAATCAAAAATTTGCCTTAATATGAAGTCAGCTGTCGTACAGATTACAGTAGTACTGTATAATCTGTATTTCAGCTAAATCAGTTTACAATACCGAATTCGGCTAGAAAAATACTAAAATACTTAAGAGTGTAGATTTAAATCGACTTACAGTTTGCTTGAGTTTGATATTTGATTATGGAAACACATGCTGCTGCAAAAGCTCTTGATATTTCCAGCGGCTAAGAAAATGCAGAAGCATTATAGCATATTCAATTTAGCCTGTACAATGTACGTATGTTGTCCATGTAATGGCAAAGGATATACTTTTTACTTAATATTATAAACCAACAATAACTGTAACTGGATTCAAAAAATATTCTCAAAATACACGTACACACACACACACACACACACACACACACACACACACACACACACACACACACACAATCGTTCCAAAAAAGGCCAATAAAATAATGAGAAAGATCCGCATACGTGACGTTGTGCATTCGTATCATGAATTGTGGCATTAATGTCCATATATACAAAATAAGCCTGAAGTGATTATTGACATGTACATTACACAAGCTCTGTGTGTTTTCTATGCTCATTAAATGACAACAAAATAAATTTTCAAATGTACATAGAGTGAAAAGGAGAAGTTTTTGATTTACTTCTGTATTTGTTTGTTTGTGTGTATTCTATTAATATTTTAAAATCGATATAATGAAGAACAATTCTTCTGCTAACATGTTGCAGAAAATGCGATCCATATCAGCTATATTCTGTAGACAAATAAACAAACATATGAAATAAATATATATTTTACGCGTAGAATAGGCTAATGAACATATTCAATGTATTTTGAGCGTCAAAAGTGCGTCTGAGTATCAGTGGAATCTTGAAAAAGTTTCATATTTCAATAAACGAAGTTTTCTATTGCTTTTGAGTCATTTGTAAAATTTTATTTTGAAAAATTTGAAAAAAAAGAATTCAAATAATATTTTCAAACCATTAGTAGTAGTCCACCCTTGGTCAAATTGTCTTAAGGTCCAAAAAATTCCCCCAACTTTTTGGATAATTAACTTTTGTATGAGTTGACTTTTCGGAGATTCTATTGTATTGAAAATTTTTCATGGGTTGTATAGTCTGCTTCTATTCATTTGTAAATTCGTTCACGAAAACATTGCATTCCAATCTGCTTTTTAAATTTATTTTAGACCATGGTTTTTGAATGGTTTCATCTGAGTTTGGCCTTTTTTGGACCGATTTTGATTTCACACTTTGTTTGCTTGCGATGCAGTCGTTGCCATCAAAGTTTTCATCTTTTTTCTATCGTTCTCTCAGTCATTTTGTGTGTCAAATAGTGCTTTGTTAGTGCTCATAAAGACTATTCATGTCGACATGCGGAATTGTTTTTTTGTCGTTCATTGATATTCTCGTCGTGTTTGTTACTATTTCCATTTCACACTTCCTTCATTGTTTACTTAGCAATGTGCTTGTTGTACCTGTGAATATGTTTGAGTTTAAATTCCATTATTTATTTAAAGATTTTTCCACATTCAAACCGGTCAGAATTTGGTCAGCGAAGTTGATTCAGATGTATTTTTACAGTTTTTAATTCCAATCAAAAAGTTTAACTGTTTGCATACTTAATCGCATTTTCCAAACAACTGTTAAAATTAGTGCTAGGCACGAAAACCAAACGAAGGGATTGAATGAGAACATCGAGATACAGTGAGAACGAAATAGAACGAGAGCACGAGTGTGAGCATATATGCGGAACTTCGAACACTATATCCGTTCGTGAGAAAACGAAAAAGAACGAAAAAAAAGAAACAACATCCAGAGCAACCATGCAACGAGCATTTCGTAATTCGATTTCACACACAAACATTTTTCGCATCCTACATTCCACTGGTTACTCTGCAATTCAATCGAAATATATTTCTTTTGTGTTCTTCATTTCATGTTCTTTTCTCGTTCTATGTATGTGTCTTAATGAGTGTATGCCGTTGTTCCAAAAGTGTATGTTTGGAACAACGGCACACACACACACATTCAGCTGGTCGTTAATTCAGCTCCTAGAAAGTTTTAGAAAATTGAAAGAAAAACGGCAACTAGGACATCAATGACGATGAAGATGTAATTCATAATAAGAGAAAGTTAAATTGAATAAAAGTAATTTCTGCAACGATTGAAAAATTGTGGAACAGAAAATCAAGAAATTATGTTTGCCCAACGAGAGATGAATAAATCAATTTTCAGTTTTGGTGGAAATACTAATTGGTGAAAGGAAGTTTCTCTGAGGAACTGGTCTTTATTGGTGGTAAATAAGAGGGGAATTGCGGCCTTAATGAAAACGTGCAATCTTCAAAATAAAATTGAAAGTTCCATAGCACACACTGAAAGTGGCGGAAAATGAATGAATGGTTGTGAGTATGGGAGAGAGCGAATGGAGTGCTCTGTTGCAACCTACTCGAAATGCCACACACATTACTTGCATTTATTTGTTTAATTTGCTAAGTGAATCCATTGTCAGAATCGCAGTTCAGCTGTATCATTTTGTACATTTATAAAATTAGTTTGATTGAACCTAAAATATATTGCGCATTCTCGTTCTCTCTTTCGCAATGCCTTTATTAATTACGATGCAACACTAACGAACAATAAACTACAGTCCATTTCAATGCAAGAAATTAGAAATATTTTAAATCGAACTTGCTCTCGATGTGACTCTATCTATATCAAAGGTTGAGAGCATACACAAAATTATATGCATTTACAACAATAAAATATTTACAAGTAATATACTTTAAAGATTCCCTACGACAGCGCTTTATTCTATGCGAAAAAAAATCTCGCTAAAATCATTTGAATGACCACATTCGTTTTCATAGTTTGGCTCTAGTATAGTTTCTTGCAAATAGTTTAAAGACTTGTTCTCAGCCTTTGATCTATATAACTTCTATTTATATGATATAAATTATATCGTATGAAAACAAGAACTTTTCTTTGCACTGACTGGAACAGGTGATTGAAATTTGTTTTCTATGGAAATTGTCATTGAATGCACTTTTGTTCTTTGTTCATATATCTTGTGCAATCAGAACCAAAAATTCTTTACAATAACAACAATGAATGCATCTAATGAATGGACCGTGTATATGAAATCAAATTTTTATTTTTTTTCTTACAACATTGTAGGATGCATCGGGTTAAAAAGTTGAGGTTCAATTAATTTTATTGCATGTAACATGTACAATTGATGGATTCTTCTTCCAGTTTCTTGACTTTTCTTCCCCTCGATTGCAATTTCGGAAAACATGATGATGGTGATACAATTTTTTTCTGGCTGATAATTGGATATGGCACGTACAACATTTTATAACGAGATGCATAATAGTTACGGTTGTAGTTGAATAAAAGAGAATGAAAAAGAAGGAAAAATGAGAGACACCTTTTGATGCTTTTAACACCATTTCTTGCTCATTTATTTTTTTGAGTGCACGATTGACTGAAAAAGAAAACTGAAAACTATCGGAATGTTGGAACAAGGAGGCAGCCATCGAGATTAATCGAGTACTTAATATGCGGCGCTATCGGGTGGCGAATATTCTTTGATATTCCGAATCGGGATTTCCAATATTAAATTGTTGATTTCATTTCAAATTGGTTCTAACCGCAACGTTCACATATAAACTTTAAATAACCATGCTGTTATATATGTGGTGTCATATATTGTTGTTTTCATTTTCGCTTTTGGTCATTGCCTCTGTTTCGGTCTCTTGTCATTTTTCAAACAAAGCTTATGTTTTGCAGTGCAGTAATATTATGCATTTATGATTGTTTTATCGCGCTACTCGTGTTCTGGTCTATTGTTTCTCTCTTCATGTGTGCATTATTGCTACTTCTACGTAGTGTTGCTACTACGCAATGCTCGATGTCAGGTTACTGGCTATTTAAAGGCAAAAGCCATTCTTTATGAACGCCAAATTGGTTTCTGTAGGAACCATAGTTGTACCACCTGACATTTGAACATTTCTGAGAGCATAAAATCGTCAATAAATCGTAAAAATTGTTGTTTTCGTTTCGCTCGATATAAAAATCGCATTTCCATCCGTCCCGCATAACACTCTATTAAAAGTTTGTGAAGCATACGGTTTTTCTTGTAATGCATAAATTATTGAAATCAATTTTTAGTAATATTCAACAAAAAGTTAAAGTCGGTAATCTTGAATCAGATTTTGTCGCGATTAATAACGGTGTTCTTAAAGGTAGTAATTCTGGTCAAAAGTTCTTCTCGCTTTACTTTAACGACACACTTAGTTACCAATCATTTGTTCGCGGATGATTGTCAGGTTTTCAATGAAGTAGAGTTTGATTAAATAAATAACGGCATTGAATTAGTAAATACGGATATTGCAACACTACACTGACAAAAATTTGAATCAAAAGTAAGACGAAAAAAATCTTATATACGGAATAAGACAATTTATTGTCTTATTTTTGAAGTCTCAGTGAATTTTACACTATTTGTTGTATTATTTTCAACTGATGAGATATCAGAAAAAAACGTTTAGAAATCATTTTTTGCTTTGAAATTTCATCGATACATTTCACAGTTCACACAAATCATGATTGTAATCAAGTTTTCTCTTTCTAACACATTCGCAATTCGAGTGATGCTGAGTATATTCTCTTTATTCTAAAAATGTGCGGACGGCTTATTGTTACGTTCTCTTGTTTGTGTCTCATGCTAATGAAGTAAATCTAGCAACGCTTGAACAGCGAATGTGTTAGAAAGAAGGAACTCGATTGCAATCACGATTTGTGTGATCTGTCATATGTACTGATGAAATTTCAAAACAAAACGATTTTTTTCTTAAGTTTCATCATTTAAAAATTATACAACAAGTGTATTAAATGCACTGAAACTTTAAAAATAAGACAATAAATATTCCTATTCCGTATATAAGATTTTTTTCGTCTTACTTTTGGTTCAAATTTTTGTCAGTGTAAATGGTTTAATTACACGTCTTGGTATGAAATTGAACAAATCTAAGTCAAAAGTAATGATCATCGCTTCTAAATATCATACAAGCTAGGGGGAAATGACTCTTGCAAATCTTTTCAAAATTTTAGAGAAATCGAAGCATTTTCACGAATCTTACGAGTCTTACGAATCTTCATTTACATGTAAAGTGATTTGCAATTGCGAGCGTATCTATGCGCATCTTTTTAACACATAATCAAATGCGAATCCTTGCGAATCTTTTATTCATTTTCAAGTATAATACGCGAATCTTTAAATTTTTCATCATATTTTTGCAAATAAATTGGGATTCGCTGCGAGTCATTTCCCCCTAGCATACAAGTCAGTTAAATTTTGATGCGATCAGTGATGTGAAAATTGGTGATGAAAAACTCGAATTCTGTAAGAAAAAAATGACATTTTGTTTTTACAAATAATAAAATAGTATTAAGATGAAATTTAGCAAATTAGAATTAAGAACGAAAATTGAATTCAGCGTCTTTCATTCGCTCTTATTTGCTCGTATTCGCTTTTCGCTCTGAATTCGCTCTAGCGTCAGCTTAAAATGCAGAGAGTAACTAGCGAAAGGTGAATGTCGTTGTACGATTAACCGAATACCAAAAGCAAAGAGTAAGTGCATCAAGATTGAATCAAATGTATAGATTTTTACAGAATGTTTACTCTTACAGTATCTATCATTTACAAAAGAAAACATTAAATAAACAGAGCCATTGAAATTATATAAAAAATTGCAATCTTTTGATTTAACCAATTTTATTTCAGTGGATTTGTTTTAATAAGTGTAAATTGCAAAAAGTGTATGGTGTGTTAAAACGGTTTCGTCACTCAAAGGATTTTATACCCAATTATGTCAAACGAGATATGGCTGTGGCACTCATTGATTCCATTATTATGGATTATATAATCCCTTGGGAATGTAGTAACTTATGGTTGGGGTGCTCATTGAAACTCAGCTTCACCGTGATCTTATTGCAGACAACGATAAAATTCGGTACATCTTCGGTTTACAACGTAGTGAACATGTTACTGAATATCGTGAGCGTTTGAATGGTTTGACGCCTGAAAATAGAGCTAATCTTCATTCGGTCGTCTAAGACGTCTTAATATTTAAGCATAGACAAAAGGCTTCTAAATATCTGAATCACAAGTTTATCCGTAAAGGTGAAACGTCGCGTTTATCGGATATCTTTCGCGTTAATTTCAATCCGCGAACCGCATTAGAGTTTTGGCACTAGAGCATTTAACTATTCTGCAATTAATTTTTGGAATAGTTTACCAATCGAAATAAGAATCAATGATTCGTTATCCGCCTTTAAAAAAGCGTTAAAAAATAATCTACGCTCTGTGCAATAATATAATGAGAAGTAATCCAAACTTTGTTTAATCGGTGTCATGTTGTGCAATTTCTTTACCAATTAGTTTTAAGCTATTTTTCTCTTTTCCTACTCTGCCACTTCTGTACACATTATTTTTATCTTGCCTTTTTATTTAACATTGTTTATGTACTTTAGTTTTGAAATAATTATTGTATTTTCCCTGACTCTCCAGGGGCAGGCCGGTTTTACTATGGTTTTCCGGACCCAATCTAGGTATTGAAGTTTCTCTTTAATACCATCCCACCTCTGATTGTATTTCTTTGCTAAAGTTGTACCATGGGCGCGGGGAGAGAGTGTGTCTCATAAGAAAAAATAATTTTTTAATATTTCGTAATAAATAAATAAATAAATAAATTTAAATTTGCTCGACTCTCAGTAGAAACAATCACATAAAATGTTTGATGTGAATTGAAACATCCGCATTCGTTGATAGTTCGGTACTGTTTACAAGAGATCGTACGTGTGGTGCCGCTTCAATAAGGATTCGATTACATGCACAGATTTCGTAACAATGCTAAAGCACCATCGATTGTGGTGCTGCAATTCACATCGGCTATTTTATGTGACGGTTTAAAACTAAGTTATAGTGAAATTGAATATAACGATTTTCAACCGATATATTTACATGGTTTTCTTCTGTGCTTTTACTTTATTTTTTTGCTTTTTATCCACAAATTGCATCGAACGCATAGAATTCATTTTCATCAGTCTTTAAAAGTAATAATCGGGTGGTTTATTCTACCTAATTTAATTTCATTTAAACGTGCATAGGGCGGCTCCAAGTACTGCCGTATCATTTTGCAGTGCGATTTCCGTAGTTCACAAGTTCGCCGTAAGTGATAACAAACCAAGAGGATGGCCCAAAGAGTCTTGGGTGGCTAATTTTAGTTCTGATTTGCATTTCTCAGCACTGCCAAAAACCTCCTCAAAACTTAGAAATTTGTTATGAATGTTTGCTAATGCGTCAAGAGCATTAGTAATGAATGTGGTGAAAAAAGAGGCATATACATTGACTAAGAGATGATTGAATGAAGTAGATAGCAAATCTAGATAGAATGGTGAAGTGACAAACTCGGTATCTAGGGGGAAATGACTCTTGCAAATCTTTTCAAAATTGTAGAGAAATCGAAGCATTTTCACGAATCTTACGAGTCTTACGAATCTTCATTTACATGTAAAGTTGACAAAGAGATTTGCAATTGCGAGCGTATTTATGCGCATCTTTTTAACACATAATCAAATGCGAATCCTTGCGAATCTTTTATTCATTTTCAAGTATAATATGCGAATCTTTAAATTTTTCATCATATTTTTGCAAATAAATTGGGATTCGCTGCGAGTCATTTCCCCCTAGCTCGATACCTGATTCATTTTTTTAATAAAATTTTGTAAGATTTTTCAAGAGTATTAGCTTCAATATAGACCGACATAATAAAAAAAGAAGAAGAAGAAATCATGTAAAATCACTATGAAAAAACAGTTAATTATCACACTTTACACGTATGCATAAAGTATCCATAAATCGATAACTGCACAGTAAACAATGTGTTACTATTGACATTTAGGTTTTGTTCTATACCGCCAATTTAGACCCAAAGTACTGAAATTCTATTTCATTTTTAAGTATAAAATGCGTTTAAATATTTTAATGGTTTTTATACTCAATTATGAAATAGACCTTAAGTACACACACAAAAAAAATTGATATAAAAAGACACTTAGTGTCTACTATATGTCACCAGACCAATGGCTGATTACATTCTATACACTTCTGTGTATTTAGGTGTGAACTCTCCCTGTACAACGCCATCTCAACGGATGGAAATTGAACGATTTGCGAATATTTTTCTCAATTTAACACTTATTTTCCCATGTTAATTTCAAATCAAAGTAAATGAAAAAAAAAAACTGTAAAACAGGTAAAACATCATAATAATATATTGATATTATGAATGAAAAAAAAACAAAAAATACATAAATCAATAAAATAAAATTGATTTGGAAAATAATCCTAAAATATTTCTATTGTTTATATCAATTTGTCTTCTCTACACGTTCGTCACAAATTTCACAAATGATTTAAGTGATGACAGCGGATGAAAGCCGTCAAACTAAGTTTACTTCAAATGCAATGTTTACATTTTTCATGAAAAAAAAAACATAACCTCAACAACCTGTGTATCGCAACGCAAGAAATATGATGAAAAAAGAAAATGAAATTTACAATATGATTCAATTCATTGAACTTTCAATTATTTCTGTTTTTGTAGGTGTACGTTCATTTTCCTCACGAAACTGGTGACCATTAGCAACGTTTATTAAAGAAAAAAAAAAACGTTACAAAATATTTCAAAGACAACTTCCAAATTAAAAACATTATTTTGTTGTTAAGATTAGAATAATTTGTTTATTTTTACATGTTTCCGAACATCTGTCAACAATTTTTCTTTGTCTCTTTCATGAATAAAACTTTTTTTTTTTTTTTTTGAAATTGATGTATTAGATTTTTGATTGTTTTTAAGGAAATTTTTTTGCACTTAAATTTTTTGTTTTTTTTTTAGTACAATTAATGAGTTTAATGTAATATCATTGATTTGAATGAATGATGACTTTAGTTTGGAACAGTTTAATTGGGAAAATGTTATAAACAAGTTAATTGTCATTTTTTTTGGACAGCACTGCTCTATGACATTGCATGAGTGAATTATAAGAAATGAAAAAAGCAAAATGTTTCCATATTAAATGTTTAACTATTTTTATTGTGAAATTTGAAATATCAACTCATGCATTTTTTATTATAAAATTTCAAAGATTTTAGTTTTTGATAAAAATTTCAGATTTGTAAATTATTTTTAACAAGAAATAAACATTTTCGCAAAACAAAAAAAACAGAAAAAATCTCAAGTAACTTATTTCGTTCAATATTTTCCTTATCAACAACATTTGGATCTTTACAGTACGTAACGCCAATCATAAGACTATTTGCTAGGATGCGTTCATGATAATTTAATGCTTTTTCACATTCTAAACTTGATGCAAAGCGTAAATACACCCAATTACCACTTTGTGGTGGAAAGATTTTTTCCAAAATTGTACCGCATTGTGCAAAATGTGTTAGAATCATTGATGTAGCAGCTGGTGAAAATCCATAAACTGTAATCCAATGTATTGTTGATCGCGATAATGTTGGTAATTTCTTTCATACTTTTTGGCCGTTTTATCATTCAGTGTCACTGTCGCTGCTGTCACATTGAGAAACATGAACGATTTGCAATTGAATTTATAGAATCATATGGCCGTTTTCATCCAATTAATGAAACAATTGATGTACAGAATGTTTTACAAATCATTTGGAACATACTTGTACTTGAATATTCCTATTAAGAATGTAACCAATGTAACACAATTTTAAGCAGTGGCTCATTTTTTTTTTGTTTTTTAAGAAATTATTTAATACAGAAATATGTTTGAATTTTCATTAAATATTTATTATAATTTAAATTATTATTAAACCGATTGTGTATATAAAATTAGCAAATTATTTATTGATTGAAACAACATTGAATTGAAATGAATTATATTGAATCGTAATTGTTTTGTATTTGAACGAATTAATTTTGAAATGATAAATGTAACACATTATGTGAAAATAGATTTGACAAACATTTAGTCTGACTAAATTAGTCAGATTGATCTCTGATATTAATAAAATTACTGTAACAACAATAGAGGACGCTTGACAAGGGTGTATAAATCAATTTCATAACATATTCACTGAAAACCATACTGATTTCACTATTCAAATATTTTGAATCGGAAAATTCATCATGAAAATGCATAAACATACGAGTTTGTTTCGAAATTCATTGGATTTTCTTGAATATTTTTTTTAAAAATTCTCACCTTTTGCTGTAATAATATTGCTGCTTTGAACATCAACCGGTTTAAATTTGTTTTTGTAAGTTTGATCAATGAATTTTATCTTAACTGGTGCATTGAAAAAATAAATAACAGTAATTCCAATTGAAACATTTAGTTTTATTCAAATTATTTTATTTAGTTTGCTTTATGAAAAAGTGTAAACAATGTGTTTGACACATACTTAATTTGACAGCGTTTGACAGTATCAAGTTGTGGAGATTTGTTTTGAAATTTCGGGAAATTCATGCAGATGCCGTAAGCAACTGAAGTTTGTCATTGTTATTTAGTATAATCAGGCTTTGCACCAGACACGGTAGTGTCTTGTTCCTCAGATTTTATTTATTTTTTTGTTATTGTCAATAATTGTATAATTACCATTTATTTGAATTGAATCTTAAAAATGACAGTTCAGAGCTATGACATTTCGCCGTAATAACAAAGGTAATATACTCTCACACAGAACGTAACTGAGTGAAGCTGACTAACACATGCACAAATTCCTTCTATGTAAAATCACCGACTTGATCGATATTGATATTTGGAGGGAAAAAAATACATCCAAAAATAACAATATCGATCAAGTCGATGATTACTTTGCATAGAAGGAATTTGTGCATGTGTTAGTCAGCTTCACTCAGTTGCGTTCTGCACACAAAACACAGTAAGCATCAATTTTTCAAAAATCAGTATAAACTTCAATTTATACCAAGTCTCATGATTTTTCGTATAAATTTACTCTCAATTGCATTTCAAAGAGGAAAGAAACCCACGTTAAATTTTCAATTGATTTTTCTTAGTTATCCGGTAGGAGAAACGCAAAAATAAATTAATTTTTGACTATAGTAAAAAAAATTTCAAGACCTATCAACTAGAGGTGTCAGTTACCCAGGCTGATCCATGGATTCCCAGGATTTGGCCTGCATTCCAAGGCTTCCTGTTTGGAATTCCATGAAAAATTGGTGTAGATAATTTTATATATATTTTTATATGAAATTCCAAATAGGAAGCCTTGGAATGCAGGCCAAATCCTGAGAATCCATGGATCAGCCTGGACAAAAGACACCTCTAGTTGATAGGTCTTGAAATTTTTTTTATATAGTAAAAATTAATTTATTTTTGCCTTTTCCAACCGGATAACTGAGAAAAATCAATTGGAAATTAAACGTGGGTTTCTTTCCTCTTTGAAATGCAATTGAGAGTAAATTTATCCGAAAAATCATGAGACTTAGTATAAATTGAAGTTTATACTGATTTTTGAAAAATTGATGCTTACTGTGTTTTGTGTGTGTTTGAGATTATATTACCTTTGTTATAACAGCGAAGTGTCATAGCTCTGAACTTTCATTTTTAAGACTCAATTCAAATAAATGGTAATTATACAATTATAGACAATAACAAAAAAATAAATAAAATCTAAGGAACAAGACACTACCGTGTCTGGTGACATATAGTAGACACTAAGTGTCTTTTTATATTAATTTTTTTTGTGTGTGTACTTTTTTTAGTAATTTGGGTCTAAATTGGCGGTATAGAGCAAAACCTGAATGTCAATAGTAACTCAATGTTTACTGTATGAATAATGAACTCAAATATTCACGCTCAAGTAGCAACTAAACAACAAAGCAAAAAGTAAGTAACTTATAACGAAGACAATAGATTTTTGGAAGTAGAACAATGCATAAATGTAAAATGTTCATTGTGTTTGTTTTTTAACATTTAATTTTATAGATGACCGAATATTTAAACACATATAGTACATTCTCGGACGGAGGAACTGCAAACATAATTATTAAGGAGTCAGTGGGGATGTTCAGTAATAATAAAACTAGCAAAAAAACTATAGCGAAAAAAAACTAGAATTAGCAGAACCGACTAGCAGAAACAATCATCAAAAATTGCATATATATGCTGAAAATTTCAAATGGCTGAAAAAATGCAATTTCATGAAAAATATGATGCTGGAAGTTAAATCAATCTGGTTTGGATCTATAAAATGTATTTTGACATTCAAAAGGAATATAAAACGCAAAATTTGAGAGACAGAAAAATGTGAAATTCAGCTATAAAATTGGTTATTATAAAAATAGCAGTCAAACACAAAGAAAACATTTTTTGAAACACTTGACAAATTGCATTTGTTAAGAAATCAAATTACAGCTGAATAAATTTCGAACATTTCAGATGTTGTATATCTGTAAAAATATCGTATCGTTCGATTTTCATGATAATTTTTAGAAACTATAGTCTATAGACACCAATACGTGGCAAAAAGTTAATGCTCTTGTGATGAACTGCATACGAGAAATGGAAATTGACTTCGATTAATTGGTGAAAAGTGAGCAAGAGTTGGATTACTAGAATTAGATTAGAAATACATTCCTTATAAGGAGAATAGAAAAGAAAAAAAAAGAACTTGAAACATCTGAGAACTTTTTTACGCACAACGTCAATAAAATAGCATTGAATTCCCATACTCAAGACCTGGCTCACGATAGGGTTTGCTGGAGAAGAATTGTTAAGGGGCTGCCATTACAAAATAGACCAGACGCTGAAGGGCAATAATGGTCTTTAAATGATTGTTGTTGTTGTTGTTGAATTCCCATATAGTGGAAATAGCGTAAACTAAAAATTTCTTTTATGCATCAGGTTCTTTTCTTACTATAATTTATTGTCCAAATTTTAATTTATTATTAATGCAAATATCGAAATAAAAGTGAATTTAATACAAATCGCAATTTAAAGAGAATAAAATAAGAAGAACAAGAAATAAGAATTTGTGCAAGATTCAAATTATTCAATATGACATCAAAATTAACACATTTTACATTTAACAATGTTCAAACTTAATTGTTGTATTGCACAATTCAATTTAGTTCAGTTAATTGAACCATATTCGAACGAACATGAACCGAATCGAACCTGAACGAACATGAACATAAATTTGAAACCATTCTCGAACACGAACAGTTCATGTTCGGTTCATGAGCAGCTCTATTACATAGTTTAATAGTAAAAACTAGTTCAGTTTCAATTGTGAAATTGAAATCACTCATATCCGAGGAGTACAACCGATCATTATCATAGAGTGTGAAAGAACAAGTACCATCTGTAGGCCATTACGGAAACTTGGTATTACTATTTTCGAAGCGAGCAAAAAGAGAGAGAAAGTGTGTGTGTGTGTGTGTGTATGAGATAGAGTTATTGTAAATGTGTGTAACTTATTAACACATAACATCATTTTCGTTCAATCTTATCGCAAGTCTGCCGCAAAATGGCAAAAGATATGACAAAAAAAGGAAAACACTGATCCAATGAATAAAGACTGTAATGTCACACTTGTAACACAAGTCAGCAATTATTATTTTTAAAATGCCATACAAATTCTGTTTAATATCTTTGAAGCGAACGCGCGCTGCTGTTGGCATGCTTATGCTTAGTTGACGGTTTGACATGCACAAGATGGGAGAAAGGTCGGCAATACGGTTGCTGTTTTATTACAACGCATTTTATTGCTCGTTGTTTCGGTGTACTCTTATATCGTGCTTATATTCATTACTCTCATTTATAGTTAAAGACAACGGGGTCTCCATGTTATATATGCAGTAGAAACGATGCGCGAAACGGCAAACAAAATTTATGCTTTGTTACGCTGAGGCTAACTAAATTTTAATTTTTAATTTTATTAGACTATAATATAAAATAGAGAATGTTTGTTGTTCCAAATGAAAGTGTGGAAGGATAAAATAAAAAGAGATGCAGTGAATCAAGCAGAATTGACCCCAGTAGAGCGTAAAAACTATCGCCATCTAGTGAATTCTCGATCACTATGAAATATTTTCTTACGAATATAACACTCAAATATTTTTTTTATTTTTATTTTTTTTTTTTTTTGCAATATTTATTCAAACGTAATTGTTTCTTCATCTATTTTGTTTTTTTTAAACTAATTATATACAACAAAACAGAAGATGTAAACAATGTAAAACAATACTGAAATGACTCTGTCAGTAGTATGAAGTTGATATCTCTACAGATTGTTATTACACGATGAAGCATTGAGTTATGTTCATTTTCAATAGCTTCGATCCATAGATGGCGTTAGTAGTTCCGTTTTCCAACATTGCTATATTAAATACATTGGGTTAATATAGCCTGCAGTGAACATGAAGAAATGTTGCATACTAATTTTGCATACTTATTTTGGTGGAAATAAAATAAAATCAATTTCAGCATATTTCATTTCGTATGCTCTATTATTGTTGATAATTAGCAATGAACCAGCGAGCAGAAATACATTAGAACAGCAAATAGTAGTAACAAGCACGTCAGAAGGCGGGAGGGCGAGAGAGATAGGAAGAAAAAAAATAACATTGTTGAATTAAAAAGAGTTAAATTGCAAGTTTGAAATTACATTGCGTTCGGTGTTCTTTTGATAACTTGGAGCTGCACAAATGAGTCAGATCACCGTAACGAAAATGAACAGAAATCTGTGTCACTAACGGTAATTGCGAAATGCGATTTAATTTTAACAGCGGCCGACGATTTTCTTTCTGCATGTTTCTCAAAGCACCAGAATTGCTACTGAAAAAAGATTGTTTTGCACAATTTGCAAATCAAACATCTATTTACTGGTCCAAGATAATATAATTAAATGAACATATAATCATCATACCAGATTATACTAATCAATTATCCGGTAGGAAATTCGATTGCTTTTTGCGTGCCTCTTGCACACGCTCAAAATGGCAACATAGTAAATACTATTTATTTGATTTTTGAGAGTTAATAGTCGAATCAAATAGCGACTTTTTCATTATTATTTTTCTCTTTGTTCCATTTATATTCTTTTATGTTTACTTTTACCTTTCTGTCTCTTTTCAACATACTTGGGATCCGTTATAGAAGCGATTATCGAAAATAAGGGTAAAATTTACAAACAAAAATAAGGGTAATAAACAAGGGATTTACACAAGCTAATTTCAGACAAAATGGTTAAGTACCCACTTTTTCACATGGGAGAACACCTGCACAATTGCGTGTAGTTTAGTTGTCAAAACGACGGGAAATAATATAAGCATTCAGCGCAAATATAGGTGTCTGCAGAGATGGACATAATCATAACTTTCCCCTGCTATATGTATAATAAGAATTTTAATATTACGGCAAACAATAATTTACCAATAAGTTACCTTAAAAACGCTCTAATCTGAAATTAATCGGGAATAATGTTTATTATAATGACTTTCGCTTGCTGAATCTAATATTTGTTTCAATTGAATACATATATTCTCAATCTGACATTTCGCTTATTACAGCTGAGCTATCAAAACGCTGAGTCTGCGAACAATACATAAGAGACAACGTAAACTTCATTGTAAACGCATATATGGTGCCATCTATTTCTATTGCAGTTAATGATATACGATTTGTTAGGGGCGCTATAATGTGGGCGCATTACTTATGGCTGCGCTCAATTTTGACTTTGAGCCGCGCGGCAATATTTAGGTGCTCAGAAATGAATTTGGGCCGCTATTGAAAATGATTTTGAGTCGCTATCGAAAAAGTGGGAAAATGCTTCACTTAACAAATAAAAAAAACCTTTGTCTTAGCACCCTCTGTCTGAGTCTTTTGTCTTTTCAATATTTTTATATTTATGCGGCGGCCAAAAGAAACATGTCAAAACTTGATTACAGCCGCGTTCAAAATAGTTTAGAGACGCGGCGGCCGGAAGTATGATGTTAAAAATTAATTTCAGTCGCCTTCAAAATGTTGGTTATTGCGCAGCTCAGATCACATGTGCTTAACAAGAAAAAGTTGAGCAGGGAAACAAAGTTGATGATTCATCGGTCAATCTTCAGACCCACTATCACGG
The DNA here is from genome assembly GCA_029041755.1 of Resseliella maxima. NCBI lineage: Eukaryota > Metazoa > Arthropoda > Insecta > Diptera > Cecidomyiidae > Resseliella > Resseliella maxima. Next base: position 143,577 of record JAQOWM010000959.1, read on the forward strand.
GAAAATAGAATTAGGAATGAGAGAATACGGGAAGATTTGAATGTGGATTCGGTAAACGAAGTGGCTAGAAAGTCGAGATGACTTGGTCATGTACAGCGTATGAATGAGTATCGATTGCCGAATTTAATTTTGAATGCTCAAGTGAATGAACTGAAAAGTAGAGGTAGACCGCGAAGACGATATTTGGATTCGGTAAAGAACGATTTGAATAAAGAGGTTTCGAATGGAGTAGCGAAACTCAGGACCTGGCTATCGATAGGGTGCGATGGAGAAGGATTGTTAAGGGTCGACCATTACAAAACGGACCAGACGCTGAAAGGCATTAATGGTCCTTAAACGACTGTTGTTGTTGTTGTTGCCTTCAAAATGTATCTTCATCCGCAGGTTAAAATGCAATAGCGGCCGTAAGTAATGCGCCTACAATACTGTGAGCCATTTTGTGTTAGGTCAAATTTTAATAGAAGAAGAAGAAGAAGAAGTAGAAGTAGAAGTAGAAGAAGAAGAAGAAGAAGAAGAAGAAATCCTATTACTGTGTATCGAATTGACAGCATTAGGTGTAGATGGAGCTTATTCGTCGCTACAATGATATTACTGACATTTGTTAAAAGGTAAACCCCCTGTTAATAAATCAGTTTCTTTTGTGTGATGGTTTGTTTGCTGTTGATGCTCTTAAAATCTTCATACTTAATATGCATCAATAAAAGCAACTTTAAGCAAATATTTATTGCATTTTCGTTCATTCATTCGTCTTGTTTTTTATTTTTTTTCTTGTATTCGACTATGGTTGATTGTTGTTTCTGCATATGTGTGGTTTTCCCTACCTCATACTCGCTGTCCCAACTCTTAAACTGGTTTTCTTCGTCGTTCCATTTGTTTGACTCTTTATTCATTTGTACAGGTTTACCAAATGCTGTAACACATTACATTTAACATTACAGGTAAAAGTAATGTTAGAGTAACGGCGGTAACGAAAGCAGTAACAAGTGCAAAAAAAGTGCTCTCAGTCACTTGATTTTATCGTCATCCTCTAATCATTATGATGTATGATTGTGAACATTTTTGCATGCCAATTTCACGCATTCTAAATATCAAGATAGCACAGTCATGAAGATGTCTTGTACGCCTTTACTTGTCTATCTGACTGAATTATAATGTTTAGCTTTAGATGTAAAGTTATTTGAGCAGGGAAAATTAAAAAAAAAAAAATTATAAAATAAAACAATAGTTTTTCCCTTTATTAATTAATTTACACATGTTACCAGTATGATGTCTTTAATGAGAAGAGAAAGAAAAAAGTATCTACATTTGACATTTCGAAAATACACTGTTAATGTGTAGAAATATTCTTTACGTTAAGCAATCATTCTTTTGTACTAAAATTTACACTGTTCGATTTCAAGTAATATTTACATACATTTTATAACAAGATGCCCGAGAGTTTTTCTATATTCAACTTCACTTCAAACAGCAATTTTCAATATTCAGCTAACGCACACAGTTCATTCTGGCAGACCCATATATTTGACTGATATATTTATGAAATATGAGGGTAACACTAGAGCGGGATCTGATACTATCACTCTTAAAGTTAAAAATGTAATTACTAATAGGGACGAATTATTATTAGCGCATCGTGCATGCAAATTATAGAATTCAATTCCAAGTGATATTAGAAATATCGAGTCAAAGATAAATTTTGCAAATAGTTTTAAGAAATATTATTTTGATCAGCAATCAGATAAATAAGTAATAATAATTCCTTTTATTAATGAAGAACAATTTAGTATTAAGCATATGTCATTAGTTATTTGGACTTGTACCAGCATTAGAAATCATTTCTAAAACGTTGTTATGTTGAACTTTAAATAAATAATTAAATATTTTTATTTTTTGTTTTATATAAATTACTGTGAATTACTCTGTGAATTGAAAAACACTCTGTGAGCAGCGCACATGGGCAGGCCGTGTGTGGAGAGTTTTGACACTGTGACTCATATTGTATGCCATCTGTATGATGTTAAAATAGAGACTAAACTCAAACAATGGGTACTGTCATGGCGAACCAAAATGCTGTCATGACCGATAACCAATAATAAAGCACATATTGTAATCAATAGTGAGAGAAATTCGAAGTGTTCAATGAATTACAATTATTTTCTGAAATATACATAAGACAAATTTCATTTTCAATTACTCGACTTACTCAAACACATAAACCAATAAGTGCTCTAATTTGAAGTGCTTTTTTTATTTTTATCTTTTTAATTTTGCGATGCATCTTAGATTAATTTATGTATCGTTATACAGGTGGCGTTCATACACACAAAAAAATCAGTTTATAAGCTATATTCACAGATGTCGTGGTAAACGCTCTTATTAGACATTACCTTAGTATCTAAATTATCTAACACAAAATGCTATAGAAACAGTCAATATGAAGTTGCATAAAGCTCTGTTCTGTCATTGTTGTAACATATTTTTCTTCTTTTCTAATCCCATTTCAACAATAATTTTTTTTGGTTCCCTAACGAAATTCAAAAAAACAAAATGCAATCGCTAATAATCTAGCAAAATCATTACAAACTTCAAAGCCTTTATGGTGCAGTAGACAGCCAACTGATTTCATACGTGACTTGGTCATAATGTTTTACCAAAACCTAGTTTCTCGTTTTATATTAAATATACAACAAATAAAACCACTACTGTACTAACAACTGTTAAGCGTCAATGCTACAAAACTTTCAACATCGATATTGTGAAAATGCTTAATTTCTTACTGGTTCGATCGAATTTAGAATTCGCAAATCAAGTCTGATCCCCACATCTTGCAAAATATATTGATGCGGTTGAAAGCATACAAAACAATTCGTTACATTTACTCATCCCAACAACAACGCCAACAATGCATCGAATATTTACGAACTTTGCCCTTTACTATTCAGTGTCAAGAGCTTCAATGACAATTTAGAAACGAAGACGAATAAACTCAAGCATATTTTTGCTTCACGATATAATGATCTGGTCTATATCAAATATCCTTTGTTAAAATTGGATGTTTTACAAGGAATCCAGAGTTTATTTTTTATTTTATTTTATTTTATTTCACCGCCAAAAACTGGCTGAATATATAACATGATATATATTGAGATCATTAAAAACTAACAATTATCAAAAATATCATTAGGAACATTAAACAATTTTCTTTTAAATTCACTTCTATTAGTAGATTCAATAAACAACGTTTTGATAACATTAGCATATTTACAAATAAGCGTAATAGGTGCATTCATGTTTCTACTTAAGTTATTTGGAATTTTAAATAGTTCAGCATTACGAAAATTACGTGGATTAGGGTTGATATAAAACAAACTTTTTACAAATGGGAAATGAATTCTATCACTTAATAAGTCATATAAAAATAATAACGCAAAATCGATTCTGCGACGACTAAGTCTAACCATATTCAACGATTTAAGGCGATCATCGTAGGGCGAAATCTGGTAATTGTTTAATCTATTCGGATATTCACCGAGTGCATACATTGAAAATTGGCGTTGAATTCTTTCGATAGAATCAGACTTAGTTGAAGAGATGTTGAGCCACACAGTACTAGCATAATCAAGGTTTGGTTGAACAAATGCAGAATAAAGTGCTTTCCGTGTGGATTCATCGTCTATGTCACGTGAAAAACGTTTCACAAAACCCAGTGCAGAGCTTGCTTTAGAGCTGATCAAATCGATGTGAGTTTTAAAGGTCAGTTTATCGTCGATCAATACTCCCAAATCACGTTGTTCAGTAGAATTTAAAAAATAGTGGTCGCCATAAGTGTATACTGGTTTAGGACGGGTTCTTCCACGGTGAATCGATAAAATTGCGCATTTGTCAAGATTTAGATGCAATTCATTGTTGTCACACCAATCCTTTAATGAATTGATTGAAGATTGGAGTTTGAATGAATCAGCATGGTCATTCACTGTTTTAGCTATTCTTACATCATCCGCGAACATTGATAAAAACACATTCTTTGAAGCTACAGATGGTAGGTCATTAATGAATAGTAAGAAAAGCGTCGGACCAATATGGCTACCTTGTGGGACACCCGAATTGACGACAAAATCGGGTGATTCAGCGACTCCCAGTTTAACGTATTGTTGGCGATCAGATAGATATGATTTTATCCACCTGATGATATTCGCAGGAATCGGAAACGCTGTGAATTTTCGAAGAAGAATGTTATGATTGACTCTGTCGAATGCCTTACTGAAGTCGAGATACAATACATTCACTCGATTTGAATTATTCAAACCATCAATGGAGTAGTGCAGAAATTCCATCAAATTTGTTGTTGTTGAGCGATGTTTCATAAAACCATGTTGATGTGGAGATATACTGCGAGATACGATACGAGTAAGGTAGAAATTAACACAGTGTTCGAAGAATTTAGCGATTGTAATTAATTTCGCTATGCATCTGTAATTCTTAATGTCCGATTTATCGCCTTTTTTGAAAATCGGTCGAACACAATATCTTTTCCAAGCGCTCGGAAATATAAGTTTGAAGTAATTCATTAAATATTATTGTAAGTGCACAGACAGAACTATTTGTACATCTAGTACGACTTATTTGAATTTTGACGTTTTTCTACATGTGTTGAAAAATTCACAACATTGTCGTACACAGATTTCTATACGTTTTATTGAGCGGGAAGAGGGGAAACATAGCTGTGTGCGAAAATATTTCTCCTTCGCACTCAACTGTATATAAATAGTATAGAAGTATGTGTACGAGTCGTACAGTACGACTATGTTGTGAATTTTTCAACAGACGCAGAAAAACGTTAAATTTCAAAAAAGTCGTAGTAAATGTACGAACAGTTCTGTCAGTGTGGTTCATATAAAACGGACGCACAATTTTTCAATACAAGGGGATGAATACCATTTGGACCAGCACTTGTGTTTGTCTTAATTTTCATTAGTTGATCGAATACAAAATAGTTATCCAAAATGAATGTTTCGTTTACATTAAAATTCGGTGTGAGTTTATCAAATTAAATTACAACAGATTAGATTGCTCAAATGAACCGTTGAGATGAAACAATGCCTGTAAAAATTGAAAAAATGTAAGTGAAACATAAACATAGTTGCAAATAAACGTGGAACAGAATTCAAATTTGAGTTAACACGTGAATTGTGTTTCACTTTTATTTGCAGCGTTTTTTTGTTTCACATTTATTTTTAACTCTTTCTTGTTTCAGTTTAGTTTGCAACCATATTTATGTTTCACTTATATTTTTTCAATTTTTACAGGCAATATTGCATCTCAACGGTTCAAATAATTCTCCATTCCGTTTGGCCGGCGAACAATATAATTTGCCAGATTTATTTGTAGACTTTATGTTAAATCATAACTCATTCAAAAGGTTCGTTGTCAAATTACCTGATATCGTGATTTAAAATCGTAAAATTAATTTTGGTGTTTTCTGCATTACTACAGTAATTAAAAAAGTGCCACGATATTGATTTGGCCTTTCTGTACAGAATTGTTATTACTGTTACCATAGGAAATTAAGTTGGCTAAAATTTCGAAAACTTTGTTTTATTTTTTTTCAATCAACTTTAAATATGAAATACATTTACATATTTCCCAATTAATACAAACGTCCTAGGTAGAAATGACTCTTGCAAATCTTTTCAAAATTGTAGAGAAATCGAAGCATTTTCACGAATCTTACGAGTCTTACGAATCTTCATTTACATGTGAAGTTGACAAAGAGATTTGCAATTGCGAGCGTATTTATGCGCATCTTTTTAACACATAATCAAATGCGAATCCTTGCGAATCTTTTATTCATTTTCAAGTATAATACGCGAATCTTTAAATTGTTGATCATATTTTTGCAAATAAATTAGGATTCGCTGCGAGTCATTTCCCCCTAGCAAACGTCTGATCAAACTTTTCGTATTATAATGAATGCTCTATAATGCCTGAGTCTATTGATTTTGGTATGGATGAATAACCAAACTTGTGTAATTCGGTATCTGAATTTGATTTTATGAAGCATTTTTGTTTTAGACAATTTCACTGAGCTTGGCACTTTGACTTTGCTCACTAACACGAGAAAATATGAAAAACATTCATCTTTAACTGCTAGAGTAAATTCAATACGTGGTATGGTTATAAATTTCATTGACTGGCATGGAAAATTGTGCTGAGCGAATTTAATTTAGAGGTGGTCAGTTTAAAATTAAATTCACCTTATTTGTTTAATATTTCGCCGATGTATTTTTTCTGTGTGATGTCAATAATTGGCATATGTCGCAAAAAAAGTATGACAACACGGATTATACATTATTTTACTAGATGAGACCTGCAATTTTCAACTGAGGTTTGACAAGTTTTTTTCTTCGAGTATGAAAATCATAAATAAAAGAAAAAAACGGAGCAAACCTCTGAACTGAAATAGCAAAAAAAAAAAAATTATGATCAGGAGTTTTTTAACATTCGGAACAATTGTAATCCAGCTGGAAGCAACAGAAAACAGTCAAAGTGGGTTTCAAATAGACAATGAAACCTTAGTATTTTTTTCTAACTGTCATTCACTGTGCACTACACAAGATAGCAGCACGAGTGTTGCTGTGGGATTCTCAATATACATGTATGTGCACACATCATTCATCGCTTGTCGGGCAGAAAAATACTCAAAAATACACAAAAGTATAATATTAAACGCATTTATTTATATTTGTTTAACACAATGACACAAATGAATGCGTTCAGTATTACAGATGTCTTATTAACTCAGATTTATTAGAATATCCTAATAAATAATAAGAAAATGTTTATTATTTATTAAGATCGATCATAATAAGCCCAAATAATAAGCTTATTAACATGTTTATTATTTATTATGATAACGAAGTTAATAAACCCCATTTGCAATTTTGTGGAACATTCACTAATAAACATTTCTCATTTATATTTCTATTTTTTTTCATATTTTCATCTCTCTTCACTGTATTTCATCATGTAATATTTTCTTTCAAAAGGTTAATTCTATTTTTCAATTTTTCATAAAAAAATCATTCACAAAAAAATAAATAGAATATAATCAACGAAATATGTTAAAAATGAAAACAAAACACAGTGAACGCACTCATTTGTTTTTGTTTGACATTTTGTAAGGCGACATTCAGTTGTTTACATTGTGTGTACAGTGAAATTTTCGGTTATAATTATTCTATTTATTTTTTTGTTTGTTTTTTTTTATGACAATTTGAAAAATAACATTTAAATTAAAAAAAAAAAAATTACATGATCAAATACATCAATTTGTAAATGTTAAGCAAAATTCAAAATGGCATTTATTAACTTCGTTATCATAATAAATAATAAATATATTAATAAGCTTATTAGGATCGATCCTAATAAATAATAACAAACTTAATAAATAGTATAATAATAAAAAATTTATTAACATATCGGTTTGGCACATCTATATTCAGTATTATGCAGTACATAAGTTATGGCATCACTAGTAAGTTGCTGTCAAGTGTCAGAAAAAAAAATACATTCCCAACATAGAGTATCATTGCGGTATCATTGCAAATAGATTATTACTTTTATTGTGTTTTATCTTGGCTCAATTATTTTTCATGTTGCTTAAACTCGTCTCTCCCATTCATTTTACAATTTAAATAAATTACGATCCAGTGAAGCCACAAAAGAAACAACTGAACTAGGAGTTATTATGTTTGCGAAACATTCGTATCTATTTGCAAATTTCATTCAAATCGCGTGAACTATTGACAAATCACGCTCAGTCGCGAAATTGATGCCAAAAGTGTCATGGTCGCATTCACATTCGTCAGACATTTGGAATTTACAATGAATTTTCGAATGGATTTACGGCATTCACAAGAGATAGATCCCCTTAGCAATAGAGTCAACATTCAAATTACATATCTATTGAGTAGAACGAGAGGAGAGTACGTAAAAAAATTCAAAATAATTTTGAAAAAGGAGAGTATGGAAAACATCAATTCGGCTATAATAAAGAGGAGAGCATGTTCACTTAAATACTAAATACAATGCAAAATCGTAAAATCCGTACTCTCTTTTAACCATTTTTAATGTTACAATTACTTACACTCCTTTTTTGCTATAAAGTCGGATGAACATACTCTCCTCTCGATCTACTCAATAGATATATCGATGCAATTCTTATAAGAATGAAATTCTATTTAATTCATTCACAACTTCTTTCTTAACTGGTATGTCTCTGGTAATGATACTCTTCTTCTTTTCCCCTCTCTTCTTGTAGATTGGCGATGAGGAGATAAAAGTAAATGCTACTCAATGGTCCATCGTAGCTTTCGGTGTCCGAATAGTAACGTTGCGACATCCCAACTTTGACGGTGTTATCATATAGAAACTTTAAGACTATTTCACAATATTTCGATTGTATGTCGTCAATTTGCCTGATGTGTTTGGTTTTACATCGAACGAACACCATAAGAGAAATTTCGCAAGTATGTATTGGTAATTATATAATACGCTTCTTCGTGGACATATGAATTGTATAAAAAGTACTAATTGATTACCAATATTTATTAAATTATTTCTAAGTTTTTAAATAATAACACCGGCGACATTGGGATGGTGCATCAATACCATTTGGAGTGACTTGAATACATTACGTAAATGTAGTGCTATGTCATGAAACTTTTATTCGGATGAACGTATCTATCGCTACAATCTCATGCTACCCTATTAAAGCCTATAAATTATCGTAGCTGTTTTCCTTATTCGTTTCTCGTCCCTAGAGTTTTTGTAATACAACTTTTCAAGAAATCACTATATTCCATTTATTTTATTGCAGCGTTTCAAGTCGAGAGTTCAAACTGCAGAATAACAACGAACAAAAATCGTTCCCTAACTTCAATGAAATTATTTACATTATGGGCGCCCTTTCTTGTTTTCTGTCGCTCTTTTTGTTTATTTTTCTATTTTAAATGCTCTGAAAATGATATGGCCAAAATAGAAATGGGGAAAGAGAGAATAAGAGAGAAAGAATGAGGGAAAAAGTGGTGGTTGCAGTATAGTCAGAAAAATGCAGTCTGCGTATCAAACTCGACTATCAATGCAATCAAATTCGTGTTGGAAAAAGTTTTGCCATTTCTTTTCGTTTTCCATTCATTGCATATTCTCTAAATGACCGGGATTTCCATATCATTTCTCGCAACTCAGTAAAACTTTGTTCAGAGTTTTACCATGATCGCTTTGACTATATGATATGATGGCAAAAGTTTTTTTTCTCTGCTCATTATCATATAGACCATACATGGGCAGGGTGGAGAATAGCAGGGGGAGGGGATGGGGTAAATTCCCATTTGGAAAATTGAAGAGCTAAAAAATATGATCTCCGATTTTGAAATTAAATTGAAATTATTATAATATGACGATCAGATTTTCTTGTCACTGTTTATTTTCCACACGATCATTTGTCTCACTGTGTAAGTTGCAGAAGAGTTGTGCAAGGCTCAATTCATACACAGTAAACATTGAGTTACTATTGACATTTGGGTTTTGTTCTATACCGTCAATTTAGACCCAAAGTACTGAAAAAAGTACTGAAATTCTATTTCATTATCAAGTATAAAATGCGTTTAAATATTTTAATGGTTTTTATACTCAATTATGAAATAGACCTTAAGTACTTTTTTTAGTAATTTGGGTCTAAATTGGCGGTATAGAACAAAACCTAAATGTCAATAGTAACTCAATGTTTACTGTGTAACCAACTTACTTACGCGCTGTATGCGCAAACTGTGAATGAAATCGTTGAGTCGTGCACAACTCTTTTGCGACGTACACAGACCTTTTTTGAAGACATTTTTTTTAGTTCTTCAATTTCAAAATTTTTTGCACTTGAATTTTGAAAAATTGAAGAGCGGGGATTCTCTAGGAAAATTCAGGGGGAGGGGGATAAAACCCATTTCAACCACTCCTCAATCAAATTTTTTGCGGAGAAAAATAAGCAAACAATAACAAATATATAAATAGATGAGGTAAGAAATATGTAAAATAGTATTACCTATATGTATTTTACAATTGTACATGTGGTCAAAGATAAATTTAAAATAATTTTTGTGTTTTAATGTTTATTAATTTGAAGACGATTTGCAATCAATCGGAAAACTTTTATTGACTTGTGTATGTTTGAAGTGGAGTATTGACAAAACTGCATGCTTCGCGAGATGTATGAATTCAGATTTTGAATATATTCACAATCAGAATTCAGAATATGTGTATGACTGTGTGAGTGTGAGTGTAACGCATCGTAACTATATGTTTACTGCGATAGCTCGTGCTGTGTGTATAGTATATTTGACGTCTGGTTCTTGTAAGATGGTCGAGAGGGCGCTCTCACTTATACGTAGATATGTCCATAAGAAAGCCCTCTCTATACCAAACATCTCTGTTGTTATACAAAATTGGGTATCATTTCCAGTAGTTGGTTTTAACAGCTCGTCATGTTACTGGCAAGGGGGAAATCACTCTGAAAAAGTAATTTTCAAAATTACTTCCACAATTACTGTTTTAGTAAAAATTAGTTTTGCTATTACTTTTTTTGTTGCGATTACTTTTTATTTGACAATTACTTATGTCATTTTATAAGCATTTGGTATGAAAACGTACAAAAATAATCGCCAAATGGAAAGTAATTGTAAAAAAAAAGTAATAGCAAAACTAATTTTTACTAAAAAAGTAATTGTGGAAGTAATTTTGAAAATTACTTTTTCAGAGTGATTTCCCCCTTGGTTACTGGTCAACGATTTCTAGTTTTTGGTTTTGAATTTTCTTCAAATTCAATGAACACAAGTATTTATTCAATCATCATCATCATCATTATTCATAGTTTATAGACCAAATGCTATACCGAATTTCAGTGTGTTTAGTCTTTTATTAATCAGCCAGTGAACTTTTTTGTGTTCGAAAGCGTATGTGAGAGGCTTGCAGGACACAACTGTACCGCAATCGAACGTTCGGCCCATGATTGGCAACACCTTTTAGCGGATTGAAGTATTTGTTAACAACAATCCAAGCGTTAAGGTGATTAATTAAAGTTTTGTGCTCAAATCAATTACTTCGTTATGCACACACACTGGACCAACAGTTTAAAGTGCTCATACGAGTAACTCCGCGGTTCTAACATCGACTAAGTATTCAATTCTTTTACCAATGAATACGTTCAATGAATAAAAAAGATGTCCAGTGATGTGAATACCAGTCGAATTCGAACTCACGTCCCCATGCTTGCAAGCCTGGCACGCTAACCAATAGTCTACAGCTGGGTCTATTTATTCAATGTAAAACAAAAATAATTAATGATGGATTTTCATGTAATTGAACATGAATTGTTTATAATATTTGATCGCAATCAAATCACATTGAACGAAAGCGAATGAATTGGTCGATTCCACCGAATCGTTTAAAAATTTAATATGATTGAAGAAGAAAAAGATTTGTATAATTAACGATTTGATCATTTTTTCTAATAAAATTTCAAACTTTTTGTTTGAATATGATTAAATTGGATTTTTCTAGAAACTTTTTTATTCTAAAATTATGCAAGTAAACAAGTAATTTTAGTTGAAAGATTCCGAAGTAGCAAGAATACGCAATTAAATTCGTGTACACACGATTTGTACACCTTTTTGCAAAATTGTACGGAATAACGTGTACACGATTTGAAATTTTCACTGAAATAAGGATTTAGTTTATATAAATAAATAAAAAATGACCATTCAGTGCGTATATGGAATCGTGTACACGTTATTCCGTATAATTTTGATGAGACGTGTACAAATCTTGTGTACACGAACTTTTTCGTATATTGGAGCTACTTGGGTTTTTTTGATTTTTGTGTAGAATTATTAATAGTAATAAAATAATATCTAAAAAGTTTTTGCTCTATCCTATTACACAGTAATGAAATAAAAGCTTGTAATATTTTATTCCTTTTCAATTGTAATAAGTGATAGGATGTGACTATCCTTAACAAAAACGTAACAAACGTCATTTTATGGTACTTATATTATTTATTGCATTCACAATGATGGCATATTTGGCTTTAGTCATTTCGTTCCCAATAAATCAAAAGAACGAAACCATATTTATTCCGCATTCCCAATTAATATATTTATGCGATGACGATGATGATGGTGGTGATGATGGTTATGATAATAATGGTGAAAAGAACGCCGTTAGTTCGAAGTAATAGTATTGTGATAATATATGAGTAATATGTAGGACGTATTTGGGAATACGAGCGAGAGTAAAAGCAAGAGAAAGAATGTGATAAAAATTACGACAACGTTTAAATGAATGAGGAGAAAAATATCTATATGTTTATGAAGATAGTGAACATTCAGCAAAAGACGATAGAGAACTCTATTTGACAACAATAATGACAAAATGCCAAATGATACTAAACAAATAATTTCGTAATTATGTGCTGCATTTACGCATGCTTTCGTCATTTCATCGATTATTGCCGGGACATACACAAAATAGCTAAAAAAAAAATTCAATACAATGACTTATCCACCCTCTTCTGTATTTATTACTAACATTGACACGCACAATAGCGAAAACAAAAGATTTGACTGTTTCGTTTTCGTTATTTTGTTCATTCGTTCATTCACTCATTTTTCTTTTACTTTTCTCTCCATCTATTTACACAATATGCAGAATAATATATACATGAGAACATTGGGCAAGCAAAGAAAGTAAGAATAAGGGTACGAACAAAAACGACAATTGTGTGCGATGTACTCAAATTGAGTAAAAAGAAACCAATGTAAACAGAAAGAACGAAAGCGAAAACGATGACAATAATGTCGAAAAAAGGAGCCAACAAATAACGAATAAATGGCAAAAAAATGTTAATTCGCTAGATATTCTATCACAATTCACAGAATAAGACTGGAAATTTTTCACAGAAGATGATTCTGTGCATATCCTTATAAATTGTTGAATGGGAACCATTTTTCATTTGGATCCATACATATATTTTTGAGAAGCTGAACAATTTAAGAGACACAACTATCTCTCACTCACAGCGCTTTTCAGCTTGCACGTTAGTATTATTTGTAGTGTCCTTTTTTCTTTGCTTATGCTTTCCTTGTTTTTGCATTTGCCACTTTTTTCTAATGCCCTGTTGATTTTTTATGGTGTAATCATTGTGAATTACATGAAAAACCCAAACAATGGCGCAAAACAACACTCGATGCAACTCACTTTCTGATAACTAAAAAGACATTGATTTTACAATAAAAAAGTGTATATTGATTATAGACTGAATGTAAATAAGATACTTCTATTAAATGGTGCATAATTCGAGGGTTTATTCCGTACTTAATAACGAGTTTTCTTGTTACAAGTGCGAATGAAAAACTTTAACAAGAGAGCGAGAAAGACACAGAAAAAAAAACAAAAATGCGAAAGGAAAAGAGAGAAAGGAAAAGAAAGAAAATTATCTTCCAAACTGAATGCAAGTATATACACACACAGAAAAAAAATTATGCACTATTCACAACCGTACGTTGTAATTGCCAAAATTCCATCATTTTCTGTATGAAGGTTGTGAATTGTCCAACAAATGTTGTAATTCACAATGGTTGGAAAAAAACGGAGTATTCACAACCTCCATACAAAAAATGTTGGAATTTTGACAATTACAACGTACGGCTGTGAATAGTGCATAATTTTTTTTCTGTGTGCATCCATTCATCCAGCGATAATGGTATAGGCAACTACATTATAAACAGTGAACGGGCCAGTTAACAGCGCCACTCCCATTTTTGTGAATCATTTTTGAAATGATTTTCAATTTGATAGTACTGAAAAGCGGAATGTGGTTATAAATTCACTTAAAGTATATTTGTATTCGTTATTTCACACACACAAACACACAATTGTAAAATACTGACCAAAAAATTTTTCGAAATCATAATTTGTATTACCCATAGAAAAAAATAATTTCGAATAACCAAATTTGTTTGACAGTTAACATAATCTTGACGACAAAATCCAAATGGAAAATGCTGCTAAGTGGCTCTTACGATTATTGGTGAATGTCTGCACTGTATTAAATAAATGGCCGTATTATTACAAGTGAAAATATTTTGATGAGAAAACGCTCGACAAGAAATAATCGAAAATAAATCCAAGTTCATCATCGATTGTGATAATATTATTGCATTTGTACATATTTGAAACTGCAAATGGCTTATACATTTCCTCAAACATCTCAAAGCAAGTGAACGTCCATCAAAATGACGGAAAAGAAATATGGATTCATAGCTGATATCACAAACAACGCAATGAATAAGATTCCATTTTCGACAAATAGACTTCATGTTTGATATATAAATTGATGCATTTGTGCCCTTATACTTTCACGTAGAATACAAGAAAATCCTTTAAGTTAATATTTGCACAAAACCAAAGAAACATTTACCAAAGTAAATTTCGATGACTCATTTCCCAGTTTTGGGAAATACACTGTGTATAAGAGCGTTTTGATGGACCTTCATGTGTATTATAAAATATTCAAGCCATTCCAATTTATTCATTGCTATATAATTCTGCTATACATACAAATTATCATTGGAAATTCTTTTAACTTTTTCAAAGTCCAAGTCAGTCGAATTTCATTTTTATCCACCCATCGACAGCAATTGTCAAAATACAACAACAATAGCATAGAATACACTTCTCAGAGGGCGCTAGTTTCTATGCGCAATTGACAATTGCTGTCGATGGATGTTTTTATCACATTGATATTTTCACGATAATGGCAAAATGTATGTAGGTGGGATGCATGTCAAGTTGATGATTGAATTGAAAGTGACAAAATCGCGCATAACATACAAGTGTCGAACAACAGCCCTGCCAATTCAATGTATAGGTGAATTTGATATGCTTTTAGTTTTCTCCATTCATAATTTTTCTTTCCTTGATATAGTACGAAGTATGCGATTCCACACGAAATTCTAAATGATCCAATAAATGACGCATTGACAACAAAAACACATAGGAAACGTACACATCGTGGTGCACCCTCATCAATAGCAAAAGCACACAAAATATCGTAAAAAATGTCATAGCAAAATTTGCCACGCATAACTAAAAATATTGTTACGACTGACATTTAATGACCTTTTTTACTAGTAGCACCACCATTTTAATCGCTCGCTTTTCACCTCTCTCTCTCTCTCTCTCTCTCTCTAAACGGAAAGCCGACTAGACTGCATCTCAACAGGAGGAGACACAATTCCCATCTAACCGAGAATTTTTCATTTCAATACAAATGCTTTATTATAGTTTTATTCCTTTTCTTTTTTCTTTTTTCCATTTTTTTTATATTACTTATTGTATACTAATAACATGAAGCACTGAAACTTGAAAAGCACATAACCAATGCAATGCAGCGGCTCACTCTTCCCATTTTAGTTCTCTTTTTATTTACCTTTCTCTTCCTCCCATTTCCTCTCATTTTTATTTAAAATCCGTGATCGTTTATTTTTTATCTCGTTTCGAGTCACCAACGCTCCAGACAGCTCTGTGTTTTTGGAAAAGATTTTTTATTTTATAATCTTAACTTCTCATTGATACACTCAATGAGCGATGTCCAACATTCATGCGACCATGCAATATTCCTATACTAAGACATAAAATTGTAAAATGCCCTCTAACACGTAAGCGTTCGAAGATGTCACCGCACGCATTAAATGTGAACACAGTTACCAACACAAACAAATACTTCGGCAGTATCCATTCAACATGCTTACGATGACAACTTCACTGCGTAGAGGGCATACCGATATTTTTCATTCTAAGAATATTCATCGTTGATTCATTTCAATTCATAATGTCCTTTTGCTTTTTGAAATATGGATAATGATGTTCAATGCATTTGCTGATGACAGTAAATCGCATGCATACATCCGACAATGTCGAATGTCATTCTTTTAACATTATTACAAAAACAATTTTATCCAGGGGCTGCACCCTATCAGAGTGCTTTGACTTTCATGGTGTTTACATAATTTCGAGAAAATAATAAAACAATGCGAGACAATATGGGAAACAAATCTTAACTATTATATTACAAAATTAACACATGACTCAAAAAGTCCCCGGACTGACATATAGAGGGCGCCACTTTTAAGAAACCCATTTCATTATTCGATAGTACCAGCCTTTCTAAGGTATATGTCAAAATTTCATGACAATCGCTAAACGTGTTCTCAAGTATAGAGACGTCAAAGTGAAGCTACCTCAGTGTTTTTGTTAAAAATGGAAAAAAAAGAATTTCGTGTGCTAATTAAGCATTGCTTTTTAACCGGAAAAAATACGGTAGAAGCTAAACAGTGGCTTGATAAACATTATTTGGACTCTGCCCCAGGAAAATCGACCATTTGTGATTGGTATAATGAATTCAAACGTGGTCGTACAGACGTCGAAGACGCTGCTCGTAGTGGTCGCCCAAATACGGCTGTTACGGAACAAAACATCATAAAAATCCGAAAAATCGTTTTGATTGACCGAAAATTGAAATTGAGGGAAATAGCTGAAGCCTCAAAGTTATCCGAAGGCAGCGTGTTTACAATTTTGCATGAACATTTGGGCATGAAAAAGCTCATGGCAAAGTGGGTGCCGCGTTTGTTGACACCAGACCAAAAACAACAACGAATCGACGATTCTGAGGCCTGTCTGGTGCTTTTTAACCGCAACAAAGCCGAATTTTTGCGTCGTTATGTGACAATGGATGAAACATGGATCCATCATTATACTCCGGAGTCAAATCGGCAGTCAGCTGAGTGGACAGCAGCCGGTGAAAGCCGACCAAAGCGTTCAAAGACACAACAGTCGGCTGGCAAGGTAATGGCCTCAGTTTTTTGGGATGCTCACGGTATTTTGTTCATAGACTACCTTGAAGAAGGAAGAACGATCAATAGTGATTACTACATAGCATTATTGGATCGATTGGCCGAAGAAATAAAGAAAAAACGGCCCCATATGGAGAAGAAAAAACCGCTGTTTCACCAAGACAATGCACCGTGTCATAAGTCGATGAAAACGATGGTCAAATTTCATGAATTGCGCTTCGAATTGCTTCCGCACCCACCGTATTCTCCAGATCTAGCCCCCAGCGACTACTGGCTCTTTGCTGATCTCAAAAGGATGCTCCAGGGCAAAAATTTACCAGCAACGAGGAAGTAATTGCCGCAACTGAAGCTCATTTTGAGGGGAAAAATCAAGACTTCTACAAAAAAGGTATCGAGAAGCTAGAGAAGCGTTGGACCGATTGTATTGTCTTAGATGGAAATTATGTTGATGAATAAAATCGAATTTCGCCAAAATATTGTGTTTTTCTTTGTTAGTCCGGAAACTTTTTGAGTCATGTGTTACATGTAATATCAATCGATATCAATTTTTGTTTTGATGCGTTTTAATGTTGATTTGTACGACACTCTCTTATTTACATTGAACACGGTCGTTATAGAACGACGAGACTTTGTCGTTGTAGAACGACCGATAACGACGAACATCTATCTGCTACCTGATTTTTTCAGTTTTTTTTATAGATTTTGAAAGATTTTTTTTTATTTATTTAATTTCGTTTAATTTTTATTTCAAATGAAATGTGCGGATATGTAAAATGTAAACTAACGTAAACAATTCGAAACAAATTAAAAACCGAAATGTCGTTGTAGAACGACGACACTTTGTCGTTCTTGAACGACCGAGAAATAGAAACATCTATCGCGATTATTAATCTTTTATTAGTTTTTTCAATTTTGTTTTTTTAGATTCTTGAATTTGTTTATTTTTTTGAGGAAAAATAAATATAATTGAAAGCGATATACCTTTGAAATCATTTATTTCTTCTTAAATAAAAATTTTTTTAAAAAAAACAATTCTACAATATTTTATCTGAATCTGGCGCTCTGATAGGTGTCGATTAATTCAGCCGAATAAGTTGTGCTTAAAATTCTAGAATTTGGTGATTTGAAAAAATAATAAATATTCAGGGGGTCATTTTATCCCCTTATATTTTCACATGACATGTGTTATTTAATTCAATAAAAGTTATAATAAATATTGGCCAATTTTTATGTACAGTAGATCCCCAGAAATTAGAAGTCTTTGAAATTAGAATCCCTTGAAAATTAGTAGAGGCATTTTTGAAACATTGCGGCCTTTAATATTAGATTATCTTCTAATTTCCAAGTCCCTTTTTTATATTTTCAATTTGCGTATATGCTGCACTGCTGCCAGAAAAATCGATATGAAACTAGTTAGTATCCTTTAGAATTATATATTGTTATTGCAACAAATGTGAAAATTGGTTTGTGGTTAAAAACTTTGAGTGTAATTGGTAAGGAAACATTTCATAGTGAATCCCCTAAATTTGCCCTTGGTGCGAAGAGAGCTTGCACGGGCTCTGATTATCATGAGAATGACCTAAACCGGTATAGCAAAATGGCGAATGAAGGAATAATTCTGTTTTTTAATTTATGTTGTGAGTTTGCATATTATTTCTACAATTTCGTAATACTTTTTTCTTTTCCATTTTTTTATTATTTTTCTAGTTTGTGTGGATTATCAAATACTTTTCTTGCAATGCTTGAGGAGAGGGTTTTGAAAACTTTCAAAGCAAAATCATTGACCAAAATGAACATTTCCAACGATAATACAAAAACAATAATTTGAAAAAAAACGGTAACAGTTCAGTAATAGCAAAACAGGAAAATAAGAATGAATGGTTATGGACAATTTTTGTGGCTTACAAATTGCAAGATATGAAGGACGAAGTGAATTACGTGGGCAGTATTGACATGATTACGAACAGTAAAGATAGAAAGGAATTATGGCAGGTTTGAAGAATATTTTCGTATTAAGCGATGTTTACTGAATATCATTCACTTTCAGCGCCGAACTCATGCAAGCACACCTAAATTTATTGCCCTCTGAGGAAATGTAATAAAATTTTACCAATTTGCTTGTTTTATTCTACACATCTTATATTACACTATATGGTAGACAAATCATGCAGAATTATCGATTTTTTCTCATGTTTAGGTTGCGTCGCCATTTTTTCTAAGATTTATTTTTTTACTTTGCGGCCATACTATTTATATTATGCGTTCTTGTCACTAGCAATATAACAGGTATTTTTAGAGAGAAGGGAGAGAGAGTTAATTGAAAAACGTTCATGAATTATGAACCAACATGAGCAAAATGAAAATGTTGTAGCACAGCAACTCCATTAACATTTTATAATGTTATTTGTGTTGTTTTTAGTTTCTGAATTAAAAACAAAACCATTTAAAACGACAGTGGCGCTTTTGTTGCTGCTGTCACGATCTGTGTGTGGAACATGGGAAAGGATTCGCAGCATTTGCAAGAGATAAATACCTTGGTGAAAAGGACGTCTGCTGTGATATTTAAAAATACAGGAGTAACAGAGAAAATGCATTGTAAGTTATTTTCACAGGGCATATGCGAAACCGATTTTCAGCATTGACAGTCTACATTCAGGAGTTTATTTCGGTCAGTTTCAAAATAACCCGTAGAATTTACATGTCATAAAAACACAACTCGTGGCGCTAGTTATGCTTCTCGTCAATCGTTTTTATGATGTGATTATTTTGTAATGAAATGCAAAAGGAAAAAAATCATTCCGTTCACTCAAATCGACATGCATTGTAGATTATTTACAGTACAGTTCGTATATGTTAAAATTGTAAATTGCATTTCCATGCTTAAAGCTAGGGGTTTTGAACTCGAACAAATACAACATTTCTTTTCGAATTATTACTGATGCATCGATTCAATCAAATATCCAACGAATTTGCGAATAATCTACGTATTAATACGAATAATTACCCAGATCGTAACTCAAGAAGACTGTGCTCTTGTCACATCCTTCATTCTCTTTTCATTCTTCATTGGTGCATACACACGTTGTTGTTTTTGTAATTCGTTCCTGCTTTGTGTATCTTGCATTATATATTGACAAAATTTGCGAATTTTCTGCGAATATTTCACTTTGAAATGAATTTCAAACCATTCCACTGAATTTCATATACATATAGTGCAGTATATGAAAACATGTTCATTCGCAAATAGTTCCATTCCCCTAGGCTTAAAGTCTTTTCAATCAAAACATTTTCACAATTTGAACAGATTAATTTAAAAGTGGTCTAGTGAAACACAAACAATGAATCTAAATCGGTATGAAATTTTGCTGCAAACATAAACGAAAGGTATGTCAACTCTCACAATTCTATAGGGTTTTGATTGTCTATTTTGGATAACAAAATTGGTGAAAATGTAAATAGCTATTGGTTTTTACCAAATGATGAATTGAAGTTTTGACAAACAAATAAAGTTTCGTGAATGAGACAAACATACTCAGGCATTCAGTCTATAAATTGAAGCGAATTTTGTTTTGCCTTGTGACTGCGTTGTTATATTCTATCGGAAAAGTTTTGCTCGCGTATTACCGATGGTGCTTTTTGTTGTAAAAGACAACAAATTGAAAAGTATAAAGAGAGTGCCAACGTGAGGCAACAAATATTCTATCTAAGGTTAATTTTTTTTTAAATGAAACTAATATATGAGGGGCTCAGAGTAAAAATGTTACGTAGAAAAGTTCCGTAGAAAAATGTTCGGGAACTAAATGATATCAAAAGCTATTTGGTATCAATTGGCTACTAATTATATTTATTTTTTGGAATTGGGCTTTGGTAGATCTTTAGGATTGTTCAGAACTGCTCTTGGTTCGGAAAGTGGATCCCCAGGACGGTCCAGGGCATTATCAAACCTGGTTCTAGTCCATGGAACAGAAAACAAAATACAAAATTACACATCAATTTCGGTCTCAACAAACTACAAAGGCCAGTAGAAAAATTATCAATTTTAGTAAATCTAATTTCATTTGGTGCATATCATACTATTCAATAATAAATATCCAAGAAATTAGTGCAGTATAGTCCGCATACATAAGCGAAGCTCATCGCAATACTAACGAGATTCATTGTTCAGAAGCGCTTGTGTATGCGAATATTAGTGCCGTATAGTATCGTTTCTATTGAAAATATCGCATAGACGTTCTATACATTTTGGATAGGCTGCAAAAAATTGGCTCCCGTAAACGGCAATGTGTTTAGTTCGCAATAGCTATTACCCACCGCCATGGGCAAACCACGACATTTTCAGGCATCCTTGACCCGACTCCAGGCAGAACCCAAAAGGATTTCTTCCGCGGAGTACCACTATCACAAAAATTTTCAATATAATCGACGCACTTTCAACGCTCAAAATACATTGAATATGCTCCAACTTTGTCAAAGTTTGTAATGATTTTGTTAGATTATTAGTGCTTCCCATTGTTGTCATATATTTTTTTCGTCTTTTCAAATCTTTTTCTACAAATATTTTTTTGTCAAACTCTAATTTAAATTAATTTTTTTCAAATCGCTATTTTACAATGTTTACCTTAATGCCCCATTATTGTTGAGTGAATAATATTTTTTTAATGTTTCGCTTTCTACATAATGAACGTATATGGTTTCTCACGTATACGTATTCAGTTTCAGATGTGTGGTTCTATGTGTGTTTCTGTGTAAAATTCACACAAATTTGAAAATTGTCAAACTTGTTTCGTCTCGAATGAGTGCGTTCCCAAAGAAATATACTAAAATCGCACGAGCAGCTACAAACATGCATGAATTTGGGATATATGTTGATTTTTGTTGAAATTGTGTTAAATATGTAATGGTTTTTCATTGCCATATTTTCGTAGGAAATTGTACCAGCGCCTATTACGTCAATTATCACAACGTCTTTAGTGGGCTTTTCAAAACTATTGTTATTGCTACATAAATCTAATTTTTTTTCATCATTTTTCGTTCGTATCACAAAAACAAAGACAACCAAATATGGTGATTTTAGAATTCATTTCTTTTCCGTGCACTGCAAACAAATACGCCGTTAATTTTTAACAGCATTTATTTTCAAGCAAATCGAATAGCGTCAAACAAACTATGTTGGTGTGTTTGGGATTGTTTTCGAGAGAACATTTATAAGTCATGACTTGTTCTATAGCATATTTATAGTATTCCTTAAATTAAGACTACAAAGAGAAAATGAATCGCATTAAGACACACCGGCGCCAACATATACTCGAACTCATACACTTGCACACACGTAATATCCAGCATGTTATAATCATTAAATGAATAGCATTTTAAATTTTCAATTGTAAGTCTCAATAAACATTTTTCGATGCTCTCAATAATTTTTAATTCGCAGGAAAAAAGTTAAGAAAATGCCATTGATATGTTGCTTGATGCACATTGCACACCCAGTTGTGGTTAGATAGACAGAATAAAAATTGACTTGAAAAACACAAAATGTGAGTTGAATGTGTTTTAAAATCAATATCTCTCATTAGTATGTATATAAATGCTATACTATTTCACTTATGATAAAAAAAAGTTCCCTTTTACCACAAACCTAAATACAAAATGAAATTTTGTCTCGCATTATATTGCTTCGGGAATAATTCCTGAAAAAAATATGCTTCAGTAGATTAATTATGGGACATAATAAATAGATTGCTGTATTGAAGCAATCGGTGGAAGGCTGATCAATGAAAATTGCAGTCAGGCCATGGTTCGCATATAGAAATAGTATTACTACTATTTTTATACGACAATATAGCCGCAAAACAATACACTCCGTACGCATGAAATTTACACCAAATGTATGCACATACACAGCAACCGATTCTTAACGTATCATTGTAAATTCTGCACAGAGTCGGTTGCTCTGTGGTTGTGTGCATATATTTGGTATAAAATTTCATGCGTACGTAGTGTATTGTTTTGCCGTTTTCAAATGACCGCATCCAAATATAATTCAATATATTGCTGCATAAAAATAGTAGTACTACTATTTCTATATGCGAACCATGGGCTGATTTCAGCATGATTTTGTTGAATTCATATCATCCAATACAAAATAATCTTAACGCACATGCACAACCGAAAAATGAAATTTGAATTTTACGTTTGAAATTGGTGAAATGAAGAGAGAGAGAGAGAGAGAAAGAGACAGAGAGGGGGGGGGAGGTAGGTAGGTAGAGAGCTGAAGTTGAGCTTTAATTCGCCTTTGTAAAAAAAACTTTCATAGTGTATTGATGATGAAATCAAATGAAATATGAAGAGAAAGCAACGAGAAAAAGAATCCACACAATCAGTGTAATACTCGCCAAATCCATATGTGTAAAACAACTAGAGAACGTGAGAAGAAAGAGACCATTATGTATAAATTGACCAAAGAACGAAACGCGAACAAAAAGAGAAAAAAGAATGAAATAGGATACAAATGATTGAGTGAAAGAAAACAAGAGGCAAGAAGTACCTAAGAGCGAATATATATATGTATGCCGTAAAAATCCATACAAATAATATTCAAAGTGCAAAATCGAGTTCAAAAACGGAATGAAAGGCATGCGGAGTGATTCTATTTGCGATATAAATACACATACACATACACATACACATACACATACACATACACATACATACACTCTCATACGCTTTCATACGCAATTCATGACCGTACACACCATAAGTGGAATGTATTAGGAATTATGTGGTGGATATATGGACTCACACTACAGCGGCTAGACCAATTTCCAAAAAGAAACTGATTATATATAACAAAGAGGAGTGTAGCAAACTAATACATTTAACTATTTCCCGTTGATTTGCTTTCGATTTTCTCGCTTAAAACGAATTTCAGTATTTAACTATGAATGTTTCATTTAAGGCACATTTCCCGAATTCTCGCATGCACACACTAGCAATCATACATCGTCCACTCTCCATATACCAATATATCTATTTTTTCTTTATTTTCTTTATTTCTCCCTTTCTCTTGTCTCTTCCTTCCGCTTACTCCGACTCTAACTGATCGATCAAACACTCTGTATCGTGGCAATATGGACTTGCGT
The DNA here is from genome assembly GCA_029041755.1 of Resseliella maxima. Lineage (NCBI taxonomy): Eukaryota > Metazoa > Arthropoda > Insecta > Diptera > Cecidomyiidae > Resseliella > Resseliella maxima. Next base: position 167,677 of record JAQOWM010000959.1, read on the forward strand.
TTTATTTTTCTATGTATATTTGTGCTGTTTCTTTTTGCCTATAACATGCTGTTTGTTATTATTTTTGCTGTTTCCTTCATTGTTTAAGATTATATGCTTTTCCCTTTGCTCATTGCCGCTCTGTTCTTCAGCTCGTTGATGCGATTTTTTATTTGTGGAGGTTATGTTGGCGCCACATTGACTCTTTCCATTTGCTCTTTAGCAGCACGGCGTCGTTGTTCCGGGCGTCCACTTGTATAATTTGTGTTTATTCTCTACCGACACGAACATAGAAAATTTTATAAATTTATTCCATTAAAACTAAATACGTGAGCAATACGCATAATTGCTAAATTGGCTGTAAACATTTTTTTCTTTCTTTTCTTGTTCAACTTCTCACATTTACCACTCTATGTGTGTATTTTTATTTTTCAACTGTATTCCCTGGGATGTTGGAAGCCTTTCTCGGAAGCAAAATTGCCAATATGGATTTTCAAAAAAAAAATAAATAAATTAAATAAAAAAATATGAAGATAACGAAGAAATAATAAGAGAAAAAATAATTTTGTTGCCATTGCACTACAACGACACGTTTTACAATTTCAACGAACAATGGGACATTATTTCCAAATAAATTGGCGACTATTTTCTCTCTCTCTCTCTCTCTCTCTCTCCCAAAGTAATCAAGTTGAGCATTTCTACACAATCCCTTTCATTCTCAATTTTGGATTTTTTTTTCAAGTTTCATTTAATTTTCTAAAATGCAAAATTCACAAAATCTTCATATGTTGTACACGCAACGTATGGAGTGAACTTTGTTATAAAACTTGCATTGTCTTTGCTAGGCTGGATAGATTTTGTTGTTCCACCATATTCATATCCAGATTCACATGTTCATCCATATACGGATGGTATTTTATTTCATTTTATTTGATTTGTTGTTGTTCTTGAGGTGTCATATGTGTACCGCTAGTACAGCTTTCAAATATTGATTTAATTTTGAGCGAGAATATTCTGTGATTTTCTAGAGAACAAGATACAAGTCTAATGGCCCCAGTGTTTGGCACGTTTCGCTTCATTCAACAATTTTTAAATTTTTCACGTTTAATTTCATTATCCAATGATGAACATTTTTGTATAACACTAAACTTTTACCTACATTGAAATTAATTCATCAAGTGATTGTACGTGCTCTTGCCATTTTACGTATTGTAGTGAAAGACATACACCGCTTATGTACTGCATAATACTGAACGCATTCATTTGTGTCATTGTGTTAAACAAATACACATGAATGCATTTAATATTATACTTTTGTGTATTTTTCCGTATTTTTGTGCCAAACAAGCGACTTCGAATTTCGCATCAATAATCCCAGACTTACTTTTTTATATGCTACAATCAACACTTTTATACAATCCAAAATAAAATAAAATTATTTCACAGGTATGAATGAACAAACAAAATAAAATAAAATATTCTTACTAAATACATTTTCGTCCGGGTTGTGGAAAATCATCGATATGTTTTATTTGTCTATTCAATTTACCTGAAAGAAAAGAGAAAAACGAATACCAAATTTGTAGAATGTGACAACAAAATAAAAATTTCAATTCATTAACATTTTTGGTTTGATTAAAATGGAAGCAAAAAAAAAATTAATAAGGAAAAAATGATTAACATTTGTTCTAATGGCTCAATTCATCAAAGCAATCATAGATTTTTCTACATTAGCAAATCGATTGAATTTTTTCATCTTTTTGCTGCCTATTACGAACCAAACTAAAAATTATAAAATATACCCATCAAATTTGCCGCAATTTGATTATTTATTTAATTATTTTACTTTGATTTAAAAGGATTTTCATGTTTGTCTTCTTAGCTATTGTTGTTATTGTCGTTGTCGTCATTACTACTTCGTTTCATATTTT